>PVLA01002346.1:0-276220 GCA_004027455.1 Hydrochoerus hydrochaeris | reverse complement strand
ATAACTAGAATCTCTAACATAGATGGCCTTGATACACTATATTGTTAATAGTGAACCAGGATTTAAACCCACATTACTCACACTACTCTGCTTAGATGTATTATAGTCTGTTCCAGTCATTCTACCTGTACTAGATTTGAGGGCACAGACAGCAATCCCAAAAATAACAGGATATAGTACGGTAATCATCCTTAATTTCCTATTAACTTAATCTAAAGCTCTGTAAAGCCTACACTGTTTTACCATGACTGATTGTAATCAAATCTGGTTTGTTAGATCACTGTTTTGTATTGATAGATTTTATTCAAAGCTGTTATGATTGATAGTATCAAGTCTGAGAGTGTAGGCAACTACACTTAAGATGACAAGAGTCACTAGAATATCCACTCTGGTTTGATTATTACCTGTCTTTGAAGTTTTATACTGTCTATAATGTTTTATTTTTACTAATATTTTTATGTACTGCTATATTCAATTATACTGCTATATTCATTTATGCCTGATGATATAGACAATTCTATTGAAGATAATAAACAACACAGCAATCATTGTAGATCACCTTGTACTGTGATTTTTTACGACTTTTTGTTTTCATGTTTTTATAGGAATTTGTTTTGTTTTATCTTGCTAAGTTATGTTTTTACCTCTAATACTGAAAGTATAGAAATACATGCAGAAATTCATGCATGTGTAGCTGTTCACACTCTCACTGTTTGACGATCTACTTTGTATGCTTTAATTTTGTAACTTGAACAACTATTTCTAAGAGGACGATATGTAATTTATTAACTAGTGATTTCTTGTTGTTTATCTTTTTTTTTTTGGAATTCTGTGTTACCTCTACCCTTTACATGCTTTTGTTTCTCTTTAAATAAATTTAAAAAAAAAAGAATATGAAAAGAAGCATAGTGAGCCAGGTGAGAATCCTGCAGCTGATTGGACAAAAGAGCAGCGCAAGATTATATAGGATTTAAGCTTTCAGGTAAGAGCAATGAGAGCATAACGTGCACACACATAGAATTTATTTGGGGAAGGAGACTTACAATTTAAAACTGTTCAGCACTGTTCCTGAGGCCTCTGAAATTTAGTAATTCTCCCTAATTCTGTACCCATCTTAGGTTCTTCTACTTGAAGGACCTACTTGAAAGTACAGTCTGCACCTTCATTTTGGCCGCCAGGAGAATATTCTATGACGATGGCTCTGATTTTGATCCCAAACCTCACTCTCGGACTTGTCCCCTTGCCTCTCCATCTCAATGCGGGAGTGGCTCATTTATTCAATTACTCACTCAACAGCTGTGTGTTGAGCACTTCTGATGGACAGAAAGCCATTCCTCACAAGCCTGTGGTACTGCAAAGTAAATGGCCATGCATAAAAATTGTAACGGCGAACATGAGCGTGGAGGCCCCACACCATGCACTAGGCACAGAAAAGAAAAAAAAAAAGGTTAAGATTGTATTCATAAAAATCCAACTTCATTTACAGATATATTTCTAGAATTAATAAGGGTTTTACCAACATAGTCAAATACTATGTTACTCAGCTTTCTGTGACTATCACAAATATGGTAATCAGCCTATAAAGAGAAAAGGTTTTTTTGGCTCACAGTTTTGGAGGCTTCAGTGCATGATTAGCTGGCCCTGTTGCTTTTAAGCCTGTGGCAAGGGAGCTCATAGCAATGGAACTCACATGGGAACACTGTGTACCTCTTGGCTGGGTTGGGAGAGGGTGAAAAACAGGAGTTGGGCTGCCACTATCCCCTTCAAGGCAATCACTGGATATCTCCCACTAGGCCCTACCCCTAGCCAAATCAGGGCCACACCTTCAACACGTGGCCTTTGGAGGATATTTAAGATCCAATGATAGTAGTGTATAAAACTCAGCTGCATTCCCATCATTCAACAGCAAAATATATTAGAACAGAAATCAACTAATGTAAGTTCTTTTTAAATAAGCAAGACCTCTATGGTCAAAATTAAAAACTGTACGGGGAGATTTGAGGCAGAGAGGGAAAAGCCAAGTCAGATTCAGTTTCTCCTACTATACATTCACAACCCAGGTCTCTTCTGTAACCCCAAAATGTCTGAGGATCCCCCCACCAGTAAGTCTGCAGCAGATGATTGTCCTCTCATCCAGTCGGGTCTGACAGTAGCTATGGCGTGAAAGTTGGGTGCTCCATCCCCAGACTGCCCCTTATTTCAGATGCAAGGCCCAGATTGTTTTACCCATGCTTTTGACAGACCAGCTATATAAATCAGGGTTTCTACAACTTCCCCTTCTGGTTTAATTAATTTGCTTGAGTAGCTCACAGAACTCAGGGAAACTTATTGTATCTGTGATATACAATATCTTTCACAAAAGATGAAGAGATCACAAAGTACACGGAAACGGATAGGAAGGCTCACGTCCCCTCCAGGAATGTCACCCTGCAAGAGCAGCTACACATTCAGGTACCCAACTCTCGGAACCTTAATCTTTGGGGTTTTAAGGAGAATACATTGCATAGAAACCACTGTTAATAGGCTTGATGGGGGAACCTGGCAGGGACTGTCTATTCAGAGCCTCCTTGGTCTCTCTTTGCAGCATCCCATTATCCTAGGGCATGAAATAGAATCCCCCAGGAATAAGGAGAGTTCTATGACCTACTATCAGGCAAGGGTTGGTTGGAGAATTTCTTTAAGGCCAGTTCCAAGACAGAAGGGTGAGGGAAGACTTTTATTTCTGCTTAGGGGCAGAGAAACCTATGAGCTACCTAGGGAAGGAAATTATGAGCCAGGAGCCAAGGGTGAAAACTATAAACTATATCACAAGAAATATTAAAGAAAACCTAAATAAATTGCAAAATGTACCATATATTTATGGATGGGAAGACTCAATGTGGAAAGATGCTTGTTTTCCCAAATTGATTTGCAGATCTATGTTTCTTAATCCTCATCAAAATCTCAGCAAAATTTTACAGAAATTGATTATAATAGTTATAAGTGAATCTGAAGAATATCTCAGACTATCTTGAAGGAAATAATCATGCAGGAGGGCTTTCTCTAGCAGACACAAAGATTTATTTTGAGTTATTTTAATAGCGTGGCATTAGCTCAGAGATAGACAAACAGACCAATGGAATGGAAGACAGAAAAAGATATATGATGGAATCCTAGAACAGGTCAGTGGGAAAAGTAATGCCTTTCCAATAATGAAGTCCCGATTCATTAAAGATCTCATTGTAAAAGGCAAATTTATAAGCCTTTACATAGTAACACAGACTATCTTCACATAAGATATATATGCAGTCTCTCCATGAAAGTTGTATGATTTTGACTAAATTAAAATTAGGACTATGGTGATCAA
The DNA here is from genome assembly GCA_004027455.1 of Hydrochoerus hydrochaeris. Taxonomy (NCBI): domain Eukaryota; kingdom Metazoa; phylum Chordata; class Mammalia; order Rodentia; family Hydrochaeridae; genus Hydrochoerus; species Hydrochoerus hydrochaeris. The sequence goes on along the minus strand of PVLA01002346.1, from coordinate 272,874 downwards.
AAGATACAATAAGAATAATGAAAAGGTTAAGCTTTAACAATCTATTTGTGATATGTCACAAATTCCATTAATTGAGACTATATAAATACTACTCCAAATCACAAAAAGTAAATTATAATCAATAATAAATTGAAAATATATGAAACATTACTACAGATCATTAAGAAACAAGTGTAGTAGAAAAATGTACAAAACTTGGCAAGTTACCCAAACAAAAATCTAAGTAGCAAATAAATGTGTGGAAAAGCATTTCACTAGTAATGAAGGAAATGCAAATTAAAACACAAAGAAGAACACCAGAGATAATATGAAGAAGTAACAAAGATGCCAACATGAGATAACACCTATCAGACTGGCAAAGAATTTAAATGTGACAATACAATTTGCCAAAGCCTGAAGATTTGCCAGAAAGCGAACCTTCATTCATTTCCGGTGAGGGAAAGATGCAAATTGACGTAAGTGCTTTGGAAAATAATTCGGTATTATCCACCAGAGTTTAGACGGACACAGCATAAAACTCAGAATTGCTACCACCTATACCTTGGAGAAGAAACCTGTATCTGTGTACGTGAAGTCTACATCTCGGTCAGAATTGTTTGTAATGACTCAGAACCGGAACAAACCCAAATGTCCTTCTACAAAGAATGGATAAACTGTCACGTTTTATTGTACAATTTTAAATACACTTTTTCTTTTTGATTGGATACATAGTAACATGCTTATTTATGAGGTGCAGAGTGACATTTTAAGGTACTGATCAGATCAGGAGAGCTAGCCTGTCACCTCAGACACTTTATCATTTCTTTGAGGGAACATTCAAAATCCTCTGTACTATCTATTTTGAAATATTCAATTGATTGTTAACTGTAGTTACCTTACTGTGCTATAGAACATCAGAGGTAGGGCTGGGGATTTAGCTCAGTGGCTTAAGCACCTGCCTAGCAAGCTCAAGGTCATGAGTTCAATCCCTGGTACAAAAAAAAAAAAAAGAACATTAGAGGTGATTTATCCTGTCCGGCTGTGCCCCTCTCTCTCCTCCACACCCTTCACAGGCTCTGGTTAGCATTTTTTATTTCCTACTTACACGGAATAAATTTTTTAGCTTACACATAATTTCGCTTAATACAGTGTTCTTGAGTTCCATCCATATTATTGCACAGGATAAAATTTTTTCTTTCCATGGCTGAATAATCTTCCATTGTGTGTATATATCAAATTTCTTTGTGTATGTTTTCTTACAAAAAAAGACAATTGCAAATAAATAAATCACAAATAGTGATTTGTAACATAAATGACTTTTGAACAGTGTTGAACAAGAGATATAAGAGAGAATTTGTGCAATATGATTTCCATTCATATGAAATTTAAAAACAGATAAAAACCAAACCATATTGTTTATTTAGACATATTAAAGTTATAAGGACTATAGAGCCAGAGAAGGATTATCACAAAATTCAGAATTAGAGTTTCTTTTAGGGTAAAGGGAGGAGAATATGATTAGGAATTGGGAATATTCAATTGTGGCAGCCTTCTATGGTAATTCTTGGGTGACAGGTGAAATAGTTCCACTATATCACTGTTTGTTAAGTGGTACACATATAATTTTAAATTTCTCTGAATGAATATTACACTCTCAACAAAAATTGTTGAATGGCATGTATATAATTTAAGCATTCCCAAGGATTTCCAGTCTTTCAGCATTATTCTTCTCTTTAATAACCTTCTTTAAAAGAAGGAGCCTTCATATGTGTTCCACGCAGGATGTAGTCCCTGTCACCATGACATGCTCATAGGTCTCCTGACTCTTTTGTGTCTTCTCATGCCAACTTGCTGCCCCAGGCTGACCACTGCAGTCCCTCACCATAATGCTGCTGCAAACAGGGGCCTCTGAACCAGGGCCAGCACCCTCCACTAACTGGCCTTCCGACTTCCAGAGACTGCATGTCACCAAACTTTTTGATCATGCAAATCATCCTCAGTCAGTCCTTTTCTCTCCCTCTCCCTCTCCCTCTCCCTCTCCCTCTCCTTTCCTCCTTATCTCCTTCTGTCAGTTCCAGGGACTGAACCCAGGGCCTTCACATTGAACTACATCCCCAACCTTTAAAACTTTTCTTTTGATTTTGCAACATGACCTCGCTATATCACTAAACTGCCCGGGCTAGGCTCAACTTGTGATCCTCCTGCCTCATCCTAATAGAGTGCTAAGATTAAAGGTGTGTTACTTGGCTAGTGAACAGTATTTGAACATGCAAATATAAAAATATCTATTTATAATTTTTGTGTATGTACTACCATTCTTAGCTAAGTTCCAAGTGACAGTGTTAATCCATATTTCAAAAATCTTGACTTTTTGAACACCATCTTGCCAGATCTGATTAGTCACCAGTTTTTAATTAAAATATATTTGACAAACAGCTATTAGGGGTGGAATTCAGTTTATTAGCATTAACTTCAATTTTGTTTTTTTTGTGTGTGTGAAAGTCTTTTGAAATCACTTGTCCATTTTTTTGTGAGCATGAATTTAGTTAAAACTAGATGATACAGCCCATAAACCGACTTCACTGCTTATATGTAAGTTAGAGTACATCAAAATAGTCCAGAAACCATGAATAGCACTATATTAGTTAGCTGTTGTAAGGCAACAAATTATTCTAAAAAACTTAAAACAACAAACACCTATTGTCCCACTCTTTCCAGGTACTACGAATATAGACATATGAATGACCAAAAATATAGTTAATGTTTAAATTTTAAAAATATAATTATAGCCAAAGACATGTTGCCACTAACCGCCTTCAACCCCTCATCCCCACCCCAACTTCAAGCATTCTTCTCCCATCCTCCTTGCCACTTTCTGAAGCTCTTCTGGAAGTGCTCTTTCCTGCGTGTCTCTAGCTGTGCTATTGTGGCTGCCTTTATGTCCTGAATCAATATGGAAGTTTACAAGGTCAAGGGTATCTTGACCTTGGAGGACAGCCGGAAGTTGCCTGGTGCCAGATCTGTGAATAAGTCGAATGATGACACAGGGTAATATTTTTATGAGCCTCCCTTTCTGTTGCACTCTACCCAGCAGCCGTATTCACCCCACATTCTGGCCACACCTTGTTGATTAGCTGGATGACTCTGATCAAAGTCTCTCATGAGAATGAACATAACATTCAGGGTTTCAGTGTCATGGGAAGGCTCCTCGGGATCAAGATGGGGAGCGGCTGGGTCCTTATCTCCTTTCGCACCCCCTTATTTAGTGATTGGCACGTCTTACTCCTTTGCCACACAGCCTCTCCTCAGGACTACCTCATGACATTCCCAGGTGAGCAGTTCAAGAGAGAATAATAGAGAGTGTCCAAGGCAGAAGTCGCAGTTTGACGCCAGGAGGAGACCCCTTCAGGGGTACGTGACCCTGTGATGTTGCTCAGGGATCTGTGATAGGAAAACACTCCATGCTTATTTCACATTCTGCTGTTTCATCCTGCAAGTTTTAATAATTTTAGAAGAAGAGGTCTGTCACACATTGTCATGCTGCCCTACAAATCATGTGCCTCTTTTGCCCCCACAAGCTGGATTTTTGATAGAGGTGACTGACCTCAGGTGAGAAGTATACTTTATCAAGTGAGGGAAACTCCTCTTTTTGTTTTTAATTTTTTTTTTCCAGTTTTGGGTCTTGAACCCAGGGCCACACATGTGCTAGGATAAGGATATACCACTGGCTGCACCTCCAGCCAGGGCATCTAATTTTATAATTAGATTCTTAGGAATTTCTTCTGGAGTTACATGCCAAGAATAGGAGTCAAGTCACAAGTATTGTGAAATTCTGAAGAGAAAATCCAGGAAGTATTGGTCTGGGTGGTCACTGGAGCAGGACTGGTGATTCCCAAGTCCTGGTCATTCAGCTCTTTCTTGGATTCCATCAAATGTTCTCACTTCTCTTTTTGATTAATAGGATTATTGGAGTTCTACTCTGTAACCAAAGAGTCTTAATAAATTCAACCAAAGTTACTTAGTTGATGGTGCTTTGGCTAGAACAGAACAATCAGTTCTGCTGTAGCCAGTGATGTGCTGCTGGTGGCTGTCACACAACTTTGGGAGTCATCCTTGTGCTGTACATATATAGCTTTAGGCCCACCAGAGTGAGCGTGTTTATCCTGCAGAAACCAGAACTGCTGCGAATCAGGAATCGCACCCCCACTCTCCCTACAGAGAGCCAGTTGTTAAGCATTTAGCAACTCACCACTGGGTCTCTTCCTGCTTTAGGACACAAGGAGAGAGTCACATGGGGCTAGACTCTGTAGGAATGAGAGTCTACAATCATAACAACAGAATCCAACCCTTAGAACTCAGTGTTGTGACTGCCTTAGTGTCATCTGCCCAGCCCACAGTGACCTCCACTATGAGAACTGCTTTCACTGTATGGTTCCTCGGCAACCACAACACCTTCCACCCCCAGTTTGTGAGCCAGGGGTAGCGCACCATCCGAGTTGGGCCAATCAGATTCTCTGTCCTGTAATTTGAAGTTAGAATTCAGTGATTTTCTTTTCAAGATGGCAGACTGTACACATGCAATTTTCTCTCCTACTTTCTAAGGCATCGATAAAGAATACAAGATTAAACCCAAAAATATGAAGATTATCAGCAGCAAGAAGATTTTTAATGTATTTCTGGAATATGAAGAGTCTGTAAAGCCACTGACAGATGAAAAAGAGAAAACATCAGTTCAGACAACGCAAAAGGCTGCTGCAACAGGGAGGCCAACTTGCCCAATGAAAGCTTGGGAAGCTGCCAAGCTCAGCCAGCAGGCATCAAATTCTACTCACTCAATGTCTGCTCCACACACCTTCCCCTGCCCACTCTACCACCCCTGGAAAAGACAGCCCAGTTCTTTTTTCTTTCTCCAGTCCAGTTCTTTACCTACAAGCAAAACAAAAGGGAGTTTAGCTTAGAGAAAATGAGCACTCACTGAGTTTATGTCAATGTCTTAAAGATCTCTGTATTCTTGCATTTAGCCTAAAATCTGGTACCTCACCTGGCCAACTCCTTCTTTGTTTACTCTGCAGTAAAGCCTGCCATTTGTTGGGCCCTTATTATATCTATAAATTTCCTAGGAAAGCCACTTCATTTTTGAAAGAGCAGGAAAATAGATATATACATAAAATAGCAGAAGAAACCCATTTAACTACCTAGAAACAAAGCAAACCATTCTTCCATTCTTAACTGGAACCATACATGCAAAATTAACCAGATCTCAGAATATAGTAAGTAGCATGAAAACAAGATAAACACATGTATGAAATACAATAAATAGATGGGGCAATAATTAAAGGAACCCAAGAGAAAACTGAAAATCAAGTAAATAACACCAACATCCAACAGGTATCCTACGTGAGAGATGAAAAGTATCTCAGACACAGAACAAGAACAGGATGCTTTGAGAAAGGAACAAGGCAAATAGGCAGGCCGTGCAAAAGAGGCCGCAGGAAAGGACTCAGGTGTGGTAAATGTACTATCGATTACCAAAGTGAAATTCTAACTTGGGAGTGGCTATTGTCTCCTTCTGGGATGGAATTAAGTGATATTTTAAAACTCACAAGTTGGGTTTAGCATCTCCCCTCACGTAGCATCAGCAGCTCCGTATGTAACTGTCAGAGAAAAACAGAGTAAATAGGAAACAGAGAAAAACAAACAGGGCAAGCTGTGGCCTGGCTTCTTGATGTTTTCCCCATTCCTATTTCATGCTCCTAGAGAGACCCATTGCCTTTGGGCCCTGGGAGATGACCCAGTAACTTTTTAATAAATTGAACTTCTCCATGCAAACTAGGCCAAGTTACTTTTTGTTCGATAGGGAACAAAAGTAGGACGAACGGGCTGGGGAACTGGAGGGAGACCAAGCCTCAAGTCTCTTAGGTTCGAATGTGAGTAAATAGAGGGTCAGAAGAAAAAATCAATTCTGGTGAGTCTTGTGCCCTTGCTCTTGTGTTTAACTTTTCCCAACTACTACACTGACATTCAAATTATAAAGTTGGACAGCAGATGCCCCACATGCAGTGTTCCCTGTGTTTACATTTATTTTCTTAACATCTTGAAAGAAAGATGGAGCTTAGCCTGCCAAATCTCTAAGCACCTTATAATAACCTATTCAGACATCATACGGAAGGATTAATTTAGGCACTGCACACATTAATGCAGTAGCAAACCAAGTTACCTTTTCATGTACCCACGGACATCTGGGAATTTTAACTACAACTTTGTATATATCTGAAAATAATCTGTCTGTCTGCCTGTCTGTTTGTCTAGATGTATTTCATCTTTAAAGTCATATATTTTATCTTGTAGGAGAAAAATAACTTTAGAGAGACAACCCTGAATTAGTAATGTGAATGGGAGACCATCACATCAATTCTTTCTTCTTCCTCCTCAAGATATTTTACCAAAGTGTGCTTCCTGCACATTGCCCTCTGGATGGCATTGGAAAGGAGATGCCAAAGAGCTAAATGTTAAGGGACCCTTGATGTGCTCTGATACAGAAGAACTTCCAGTAGGGCTCTACTATGACTCCTTTAAAGAACAGAAATACATACAGCTTTGGTCAGGAGGAAAAGACAAAGGACATTTGTCAAGCAAATGGTGGTATCCCTCTGTGATGGATGTGGTATTGGTGGGAGATGCACTTTTTTGTCCTTAAGCCAGCTTTGCCTTTTGCAAGCACATAGGAATTTTATTTACCTTGGTTGATTTTAGTCTTTTTGTTCATTTGTTTGTATTCCAGGCTGAAGACAAGTTGCCTTCTCAACCCAGCCACAGTCCATGAATCAGTTGTTTAACCCAAATCCAATTGAGTGTTGCAGGAAAGAGAAGAGGAAACATCCCACACCCAAGTGGCCCACACCATAAACAAAGGGGAGTCTCGCGGTGCCAGCTCTTGGCTTCAGCCGGGCCCAGCAGGAAGCTGATGTCCCTGTGCCAGGGTGAGGGCAGCCACTGAAGCAGATGCTGGGCAACTGAGAAGAACCATTGATTTCAGAAGCTCCAGTTCCTCAGGGTAGCTGCCCTCCTCCTCCGCTGCCTCTTGCCGGGGGGCAGAGGAAGCTGGGCGCTGTGTTGTCCACCACTGGCTGCCAGCACAGCTCGAACTGGGAGAGTTGTCACCAGCCTCTGGCTCCAAGCAGGAGGTTTGTTAGGAATCAGCACTGTCTACTTATGAAGATTTATGGAGAAGCCGACAGACATTAGGCTTTGAAGCAGAACTCAGGTGAGCTCTTTGCTACAGAGAGGATTTAGGAATGATCAAGAGTGATTTTCTCTCCCCTCTGGTTCCCGTTGGTACTCCAGCTCTGGGCCTGGCCCAGGAGGAAAAGCAAGGGTAAGGCCTGGCTTTCTGGCATTACTCATTCTTCTTCAGAGAGAAAGAGAGAGACTGGCACTTTTTGTGGCATCTCACACGGAGGGGAAAGGCCAAGATAAATGGATAGTTTCAAGGTCATTAGCTTCCTGAGCTCGCAGTTTGCTCTCCTCTGCCAGAGGACTGCTTAGAGGGGTTATAAATGTTTTGTGGCTGGACCAGGAGAGCCCAATGTTGGATCTAAAGCCCTAGAACCTGCTGCCAGTGGCCAATCTGGACTGTGGGGCTGTGGAGAGTGCCTTCCCTGCCTTCACACACTTGTGCTGCAAGAACTCGGGCCACAAAATGTGGAGCCCATCTCTTGGAAAGCCTACGAGCTTCCTTCAGAGACATCAATGAGCCACTGGCAGTCAAGCTTCCCATCTAAGCGACGTAAATGAGAAATACAAACCTTAAAAAAAAGAGAGAGAACAAAAGAAGAAGTAGAGTTGGCGACCATCAGTGAGTAGAGCAGAGGCCTGGAACATGGGGTGGGGTAGGAGCGGGCAGTGAGAACAGGAGGCTCCATTCTTGCTCCATTCTGATGGGAATTTTAGTTTTGTTTCTTCCACTTTCTGGATCCTCCAAGTTCTTGTTTACCACATTCTCACTTCTCTCTTTTTTTTTTTTAATTAAAAAAAAATTTTTTAAATCATGGCCTGAAATACTAGACAGGATGAGAACAGTGAAGTTCAATTTCCAAATATTTATAACATCCCAAACTATCTCTGAGCCCTGGAATTACACTTCTCTACATTTTGACTTCCGAGTATGCATCCTATGTTATGTTGCTCTGTGTGCATATTGTAATATATTAACGTAGACACCATTCTTTTTTTAATTTTTATTTCTTGTAGTGTTGAAGATGGAACCCAGGGCCTCATGCACACTAAGCAAGCACAGTTCCACTGAGCTGCTTCCAGGGCCCCTGAAGTTCTTACTTCTTTAAATAGCTACAGATTGGATCACTGTAGCAACATCTTTATGGGCTTGGTCATTCAACTGTCCCCAGACACAGAATTGGGGTAAACTATCTAGACATGTACATTTATATCTATATTTTTATCCCCAAAGTACTGCATCCCAGACCAGGGTGCTACATTTATTACAGCCAATGACACATTGGCACATTATTGTCCAATAGTTATATTAGGACTCACTGTTGGTGTTTGGACCAATGTATAGTGTGTAATATATGTATCCAACATTATAATTTCAAGGACTATTTTCATTGCTCTAAAAATCCTCTATGTATTAGGGATGAAATTTGTACTTATGTATGTTTAATTTCAACCTAAAATAAAATTTTATAAATACATATGTATTTTAAAATTTTAAACTTTGAGTAGAATCTGTCTTTTTATCTTTCTTCCTTTTGCAATACAGTACTTTGCTGACTTTCTTCTCTTCTGCCTCTCCTATTTCTTCTTTTTTTTTTTCTTCATCTTTTACAGCACTGGGGATTGAACCCTAGGTAAATACTCTGCCACTGAAATGCACTCTCAACCCCTCTCAATTATGTTCTTAGAGATTCAATTTCCAGGTCAAAAGATATAAATCTTCCATGGTCCTTGTTCCACACAGTTTCTTGGTTCTTCATCCAAGAAGCAGCAACCAAACTCCGATCGCAGAGTTGGTGGAGTGTGTGAAGGGAGCCTTTTCCTCTCTGCACGCAGTCACGGTTGCTGTTTGTTGTTTTTTGTTTACTTTTGCAAAGCCTTTCCTTCATCTCCTGTTTTAACTTCCTCGCCTTTTTCCCTGACACTCAATTTTCCATCTGCTTTCATGGGCATCCTGTTTCCTCTGCTCACCACTTGTGGTCTAGCAAAGCATCTTCTGTAGCACACTGTGCGGTTGGCAGGTGACTGCCCCCACACACCTGCTGCCCGGCAGAATGGCCCAAAAGGATTCTTGTCACCAGCCAGGTACCAAGCCCTTCTGATGCTTGACCTCTAGATGCAGCAGAGTTTCCAAACAGAAAGGTCTAGTCACTCTTCTCTTCAGCCTGCTGAGGGTTCACCTTCAGGATTCTCTTTGTGGCTTGATGGGGTACAAGGGGTGGTTCTAACCACAACCCATGCCTTCTACCTGGTTCAGCTTTCTGGGCTTGAGAAGGAAAAGGAACGAGAATAGCATGATCTCCCCTGCAGATGGCCATCTTTCCCCTTTCTGAGATGCAGAGTCCCTGCTTCCACTGAGACCAAGGGAACAGGTAGTTCCCCCACACATTCCCAGGACTGAGAAGTTCATCAGGTAGTTTTTTCTTGGAGGAAGAAGAGAGTATTTTTGAGGGGCTCATAGAGGGAGGGAGTGCTCAAATCAGAGTTGTATGCTTTTTTTTATGTGTACAAGTTTATTACAAAAGATATTACAAAGGACACAAGTGCAGAGATAGATGCATTGGGCAAGGAATGGAAGGAGAAGTCACTTTCCATACCTTGCTAGAAATGGCCCCTCTAAACACCTCCATGTTAAAACCAAGGATTTCTTGTAATTCAGTGATTTCTCAGGGCTTTAGATATCCCCAGGGACTCCCTTCACTCCCAGATATGACTGGTTTGGGTTTCACAAATGGGAAGTACTGATAAAGAAGAAAAGTGAAAACAAAATCCTCTGGAAATGGTATTTCTAGAGTTCCCATTATTACTATTACCTACTATTACTCCTGTGTAGCTTGGGTCTATCTATAGTTGTGGATATATGGTACCCATAATTATAGTGCCCAAGCAACTTAATTGTGGGTGCTTTATGGAAAAATTGAGACTTTTAAAGTAGGGACATGCAGAGTTTCATCTGGAGCCAATCCTGTCATCCTCCTCAGTGAACATCTTATCGGACCCATCTACTTAATACTCGGTGTGGGCCGGAAAACAGAGGAGGCTATAGGTAAAAGGTGTTGAGTCACTGACTGAGTGACAATGTGGTTATTGTTTTCACTTTAGTTATGGGGAAACCTTGGTCAAAAAAATTTCAGAGGCCACCAGTGGGGACGCTTTTTGGAGATCTGTACCTGCACGTGGCCCACTGACCCCTGGCTCGGTGCTTTCCTATCTTACAAGGTGCTGATAATTTTTTGCAAATGCTTGCATAGGGCTGTAGCAGTCTGTTTTCTGCTGCTGTAACGAAAGCCACAGGCAGGGTAACTTGCAAAGAATAAAGGTTTATTTTGCCTATGATCCTGGAGGCTGGGAGGCCACAGGCTGAGGGATTGCTTCTGGTGCTGGTCTTCTTGCTGGGAGGCCTCTCATCATGTGGTGAGACAGAGCAAGCTTGCTCATTCAGGTTTCCCTTCCTCCTTTTTAAAGCCACTGATGCCATCCTAGGCCCCACTTCATGATCTTAGCGAGTCTTATTTATCTCCCAAACACCTGACCTCCAAATACAGTCACTGTCTGACTCTGGAGATTAGGGTTCAACATGAGTTTCATAGGGAACCAACACTGAGACATACTCTAAAAAATTATGTGAAAGCCACATGAAGCAGAATTTATTCACCATCAAGGTATCCTGCAGCAGGGCAAATTCTGGAATTCCTCTTCCAGGAGAGCTTCTTCCACGAGAAAGAACAGATCAATCACAAGCTCTAGACAGTATTCCTTTAAAATGGAGCATTTTCATGTACATGACCTCATTTGATTTCTCTAACAACTTTGTAGCTATAGATGTTGCTGTTGTGTTTACCGATGAGAGAACTGGGGCACAGAACAGCTGTGTTCTCCCCATGAAGACACAGCTACGGAGAGGCAGAGCCAAGATGAAAACATCCTGCCTTTCCCTGGTGCAGTAAGCATGAGGATGAAGGTGTGGCTGCCACGACTGTAGAGCTTTGGGGTCACTAGAGTGGCCAGCAGTGTTTAAGTGCTAGTGTCACCGGTGTGTCATTTGTTACCCGGTCTGATTTTCACAGCCACCCTGCCGAGCGAACACTAGCATCATGTCTTGTTTGTCAGATGAGAAAACTAAAGAACAGAGAAAATAATAACTTGTTCAAAGTCTCCCAGCCTGCAAAGTGCAGAGGCAAATTTTGAACCCAAAGGTCTGACGTGCTACTAACCACATGACTCGAAGAAGAGGTGAAAGTACCATGACTGTGGTCACCAAGTGGCATCTGGAAGGTCGGCTTGCTTGTCCAAGGATGGTGGCAGAACCTGCCTTTGTTGTCTTGAAGCCTCATCCAGACAGCAACCGGTCTCACAGCAGAAGCTCTTGTGACCTTAAGTCCTGAGCTTTGAGGACAGAGAGAAGCAGAAGCATTTACAGTGGGACTAGAGTCAATGAGAACCAGTCAGGGAAGTTGCCCTTTGCTCATCCTCAGATGACAATTGGGGTTTCTCAAAGAGCAAAGAGCTGCACAAATAGGACCCTGAGAAATGTATTTGCAACTTGGCATGACCGGGTTTACACAGGCTGCTGAGGGCAGGTCCTGAGGGTTGGTGTCATGGGTTTGTATGGTGTCCTTAAAAAAGAAGAAGCAGCTTCATAAGACTGCAAAAACATGAACAGAAATTATTCATAATGAGGCATCAAGAGTCAACAAAGACCCTGACACGGAGAGGGCAGGGGGGTCACTTGTCCTTAGCCAAAGGAAAAGGAGTTGCCTTTGCATTTCCCTTCAAACTACACACTGAGGGCTGGGAACTGTCATCCCCAAATGTCAGAGAGGGACAGGGGACCAGAGAGTTTCTGGATGAAGCAACTTGGCCCATGTAGCGGAAGGTAAATTGGCAGGGCTCCTCGAGGCCTGGGCTGCTGAGGTAACACGCATGACTGCTCCCGGCAGCAGCATGGGCTCTGACACCAAGCCCAGGGAGCCTGGCGGCTCAGAGACTGGGGATTGGCGCCGAGCGCCCGGACTTGGACAGTTGGACTGCTCACAGTGGGACCACTCTGGCTGCCTCTAGTTCCGGCTTTTGCTGGATGCCGTTCTCCTTTTTCAGAATCCTCTCTGCTCACACTGTATCTTTCCTTCTGTTTCCGTCCTCATCTTATACAAAGGATGAGACTAAATGCTCAAGGATCCCCTCTTCCCAATGCCCAGCCAATTAACTCATTTATTTATTAACTCATCCATGAATCAGTCTCGATTAATCATTTTGTCTTTTCTGGCCCCAAATGTATGCCCAGCCTGGTGCCAGGCACTGTATATTCAGCACAAATGTGTGTAGGACTTGGTAGCTCCCCTTGAGGAGTTTCTAGACTTCATCTGAGGGACAAATGCAAAAGCCAGCTTCACAAGAAGATAATCAAAAAGGATTTCTGAACCACTGTAACAGTTGGAGCCAAGGAAGGGCTGATTCTATTTACTTAATTCCTAAGAAAATTATCCTTGCTCATGTCTGCTGCAGCTTGCACATGTGCCCCGAAGGCCTATGTGTTCAAGCCTTGGTCACCACCATGGGACACTACCGGAGATGGTAGAACCTTTAAGCAGTGGGGCCTCTTAGGTTACTGGGAGCAGACCTTGCATCATGACCCTGGTCCATGCCTCTTTCTCTTTGCTTCTGGCCCACTGTGAGGTGAAAATGCCTACTCTTCATGATGCCATCACCGGCCCAAAGCAGCAGAATCATGGGCTAAGACCCCTGAAACTGTGAGCCAAACGGAAAACTTTTCCCCATTGTAAATTGTTTATCTTGGGTATTTTGACACAACGATCAATACCTGACTAACACTGTGCCAATGCAATCATCGTCCCACTTTTTGTGTATCGTCAGAGATGTGGCAGAATTTGAAGATGGAGCAGATTGGAGTGTGGTTCCCTGGATAGGATGGTGATTTCTGCTTGAGGCTTTTCTGGGTTTCCCAATCCATTTAAGGACTTCAGAGAGAAGCAAGAAGAGGAGGGGACAGCTTATCTGGATCTCACTGGTAAGGAACTAAGCAGACAGGGGACAGTAACAATTGCCCAGCAGAAAGCGAGCTTTAAAAAGAATCTCCCTGATCAGAGTACTTTTCTGAGTGTCTGCTGCTTTGCAGTGATTTCATGTCCATTTTCTGATACCTGAGTACAAACCTGCAATGCGGGCAGTGTCATCTGTACTTTGTACATCCAGCAACTTGAGGCCCAGAGAGGTTAAATAATCCATAGCCACTCTTGCAGCAAATTAGGGAGCTAGCAAGTATTTGACCCCACATACCAGAGGTTCTCCAAAAAGAGGCAGGAAGTTCCATCCATCTGTTCCATTGGTGACTGTGTCCCTGGACCACTAAGACGTGGGGTAAAAAGCTCAACTAAGATTCTTCATAGAAGGATGCTTGAAGACAACATTGAGAAGATTTCCGGGTTAAGAAGAATCACAAGTGAGGGAACATCTAACGATGCAGCAGAGGTGATGCACGTCAACTTTGCAGGGATCAGCACAAGCCTCTTAATTTTAGAAGGAGATGGGGTTACAGTTCATAGAAGAACAAAAACACAAATAATTGCTCACCAGAACCATCCCCATCTCCCCTCCAAGAAAATGATGACAAGAATCCAGCCACCAGCTTAACAGTGCCTGACTGTGTCACAGTTCACCCCAAGGATGTGGGACAGTAAGAGAGAAGGAGGAAGTAGTGTGAAGCTGAGAAGCCCTTTACTCAAAACAAAAAGTATAGTAAATAAGAGAAAATGGACTTCTGAAGACCCCACACAGTGGGTTTATCTGAGGTAAGAATCTCAGGATCCTGGATGGGATAAATCTCCAAAGCAGTGATTTTCTTTCATGGCATCTTTTTGTCTTTAGAATTCATACCTTTTGGGTGAATGGTAGCCACTCTCATTCATAAGAGGAATTACCTTCAAAACTCTCAGGACTCAGGATTTCCTAATGAAAATCTTCTCATAGTCTCCTGGTGTTAGGCCTCCTTGGAATTATCTAGAATGTAAAGAGTAATAAGAGATAAATTTTATAGTCCTGAAACTGAAATTTATATAATTCTGACCACCCCCAACTTCCTGTTTCTCCACCATAGGGGTTGCTAAGAGTTCTTGGAGCTTGGAAGATAGCTTCCAGCCCTTGTCACTGCATCCGGGGGCAGGAAGTGAGTGGTGATAGCAACTGTGATACCTGTGACAAACTTGAATTGATGATCACTTTCCTTATATAGGATCCAAGTACCATTTTATAGAAAGGATCAAAACTATTTTTCATGACTTTCAAGAGCTTATGGGAGAAGGCACGGATAGGAAGTATCACTACAGACAGCTATTTGAAGAGCATCATGTTATCAATATTGACTATAATTTTAAGGTTTTTGTTTTATTTGCAATAAACATTGGAGATTAAACTCAGTGCTTCCACACTGAGATGCATCTCCAGCCCTTTAAAAAAATTTTTTTTTTTATTTTGAGACAGGGTCTCACTAAATTCCTAAATTGCTCAGATTGGACTTGAACTTTCAGTCCTCTTCCTTACTTTCCCAGAGCACTGGATCATAGGCACGTGCCATCATTTTAGGTTAGCTTTAAGTTTTTAAAAACCTCATGCCCAGAGCAATTGATCTCTCACACTTTAAACTTTTGCATCTTGGTTGCTTTATCTATTATCTATCTTACCCTTTTGGAATGTTTTCAACTACTCTGAGAGACAATTAAAAATGGTTGCTCATCCCTATTTGGTTTTCTCCATTTAATTCTGGATTCTGAGAAGTGATTTTTGATGCTAAGAAGCAGATTCCTTTTTATTCAAGTAGAAAGAATATGGAAACATTCCTGCTTTGCCCTTCACATTTGATTGATACTTTTCACTTTGAAAGCTAATTATATCTGATGTGAAGGAAAATGAAACTCAAAAATATGGGTGTTCTTTTCATGAATTTTCATTCTGACAAGTTGGGTCATCTGTTCAGTTTTTTCATGCCTCAGTTTCCCATTATCTTAGCATCCCATCATTGTGACAAAATACCTAATCAATCAAAATCAATTGAAGAAAAGGAAAAACTTATTTTGGCTCATAGTTTCAGAGGTTTCAGTCCATGGTTAGTTGTCTCTGCAGCCCTTGGGCCTGTGGTAGGTGAAACATCATGATAGAAAAAAGACTGCTCGTGAAAGGGAGTGGCTAGAGCAACTTCCTTCAAGGGCACACCCCTAATAACCTAACTTTATCCCACTAGGCTCCACCTCCAAAAATTTCCACCACCTTCACATAGTATCACAGGCTCGTGACTTAGCCTTCAACTCATAATCTTTGGGGGAGATTCATGATCCAAACATACCATTCACCTACCAGCTAACATGTGATTTCTGCTCTTCCAGTAGAAATGAGTTAAGGAACTGACTCATTATAACCCACTGGTCTTATAGAACCCCAGCCCAGGGAAGACCTCCAAGGTCCTTCTGACTTTTTACTCACCCCTGGAATGTTCTTTACATCATGCCTGGCAGGTGGCATTCATTCCCCAAGGACATTCTGCCAGTGACGAGGGCCCTCCATATACAAGGCATTTGTTTCATTTCTCAAAGAGTCTCATTTTTAGAGCATTCCTCCTTATATTCAAAAATCTTCCTATGATACGTACCTATTAAGTGTAAACCTTTCTGCCACTTGGAACAAAGCAAAACAGATGGAATCTTTGATATTGCAATCCTTTAGATTTGAATTCTCTTTTGTAGGCATTTTTGTAAGTTGCTTGAAGTACACTGTAGAAGAATGTTTTGAAAAGAATAAATGTATCATTACATTTGCTGTGGTCACTCTTGCTGCTAGTGAACTCTCAAACAAAAGCATGTTCCAGTGAAGTGGGAAGCCTACTGGGCATGCTTCTGAGACAAAGGTAACCTAATTTCTGTACCACACACCACTGAACCTGCCGGGTAATGATTTTTCTCTCATCTGCAATGTTTACACAGCTAATGAGATGGCTGTTTTAAGAATCTGACTAGAAAGTAAAGCACCTAAGAGTTTGCTTACCACTTACAGATGAGATCTTTTGAATATGTTTATAAATGGTAAGCCCTTAACATTGAGGGTCTATGGTACTAGCTAGGAGACATTTTTATTTAAGCTTTTACTTTAGGGGCTGGATGAAGTATTATGCAGTTATTTGTTCAACAAATATTTGTTGAGTGTCTTGTGTCATGAAATGTTCTAGATATTTGTATTACATCAAAAAACAAACAGACAAAAATCCTTGTTCTCATAAAGCTAACATCCTAATAAGGAAATTTTTTAAAAATGTACATTAAAACATTCTAATAAATTAATTACACTGTAGGTTCAAAGGTGCCAGGGCTGGGGTATAGGTCAGTGGGCTGGATTTCCAGCACCTCCTAAATAAATAAATAAGTAGTGTTGAGTTCTTTAAAGAAACAAACCAAAGGGGTGTGGGACAGGACAAAGTTAGGGGCAGGAATTCTGGGAGGGTAGGGGTGAAGTCTGAATATAAAAATTATCAGGTTGGCTTCCCAAATTTTGTGACAGTTGGACAAAGAGTTATACTCCAAATTACTGGGGCAGTAGGAAGAAAGTCAAAAGAAAGTAAAATACAAAACTGTTGTTTTGAATATTTTAAGTCACGGTAGAAATCCTGGAGAGCTGCCCTTAAAGAGCTGAATGTGATTTGGCCATTGTGAACCATATCTTTGAGAGAGAAGATCTTATTTCCATGTACACCATGATGAGTTAGATTTCCAGTATGAGTGATACCCAGAGGGTAGAATGATAAAAGGTCAAAAGACGATTTGTGAAACCGGATACTTCAGTGGGGGGGGGGGGCAACTCTGCAGGGTCAGAGTCCCGAACTAAACGAACTGCCTGAGGCCAGAGGGATGGGGCAACAAGACTGGAAGCTAGCCAGGTCATCACCAGCATAAGCAAAGACCAAAAAAAAATGGCAGAAGAAAGAACTCCCAGAGCTTTCTATTTCACCTGGGAATGTAGTTACAATATTTCTCACAGGCTGTGACTTGGTACAGTTCTGAGAGCAGCATAAGTCAGGGAAATAGATCAGCAAGCCTCCACCCATATACCTACATATGCTCTTCCACCTGAGCACAACAGGAGGTGTATTCACATTCTCTCAGTTTCTACTTTGGTTAGAAATGCTGGAAAGGTCATATCTAGAGTCTAAATCCTGAGGAGACTTACTGCTGAGCCAATGGACAGTGTCTAGAAAGAAGAATGGAGCCTTTGTCAGAAAGCACTAGCATCGCAAGTCTTCAAGGTCTACTGGGGGTGGGGTCAAAAATTAGGAGCATGTAGGAGGGTTGTCTCATTCTTTGAGTCCTTGGAGCCATGCTGTGACGGATCTTTACCATGCACTGTGCACTGCCCTCATGCTTCCTTCACCAAAGGACAAATTTCAGGGGCACCTGAAGGGGTTTTGACTGCTTAATTGTGAAGGAACTACAGAAAAACCAGTGACCTGATGGAACTTGACTCACAGGCATGCAGTTTAATGAAAGGAATCCCCACCTCCTGTACATGATACTTCACTCTTGAGAATTGGGACAGCTGATTCTGGCCATTAGATACAATTTATTTAGGGACCTATGAAAATATATAAGAATTAAACATGTTAGTGACCCTACAGGAGAACTATAAAATTGAAATTAGTAAATATTTTATTTGCAAAACAGCATTATGGTGACTTATTTAATGGCTAAATTTACTGCAGTCATTTCTTAGTATCCTTGGGGATTGGTTTCATGACCTCCTTAACCCATACCAAAATTGACAAATGCTAGAGTCCTTGATATAAAATGGGATATTATTTGCACACAACCTACACACAGTATACTCTAAGTCATCCCTAGACTAATATCCAATGCAATCTAAGTGGTATGCAAATAGCTGTTACACGGCACTGTCTGGGCAATAATGACAGGACGGACATAAAAGGCCTCAACATATTTGGTACAGACACAACTTTCTCCCCAAATATTTTCTTTCCAAGATTAGTTGAATCCACAGATGCAGAACCCATAGCTATGAATGGTCAACTATAGCAATAAAAACAACATTGTGTTTTAAAACAAGAAAATCTATAGCTTCGGTCTTTTTACAAGGATTCCCAAGTAGGCACAAACAAAAACCCTCAGGAAAATACTACCTACCATCATTTAAATTGTTTGCAGCCAAATCATTTCAAAAGCAAAATTATGATTCTGGAATAATTTTGTAGCAAAATAATCATACCCTCTGCGTATCATGTGGGCTACAGGTGCACCTTACTAGGTATTATACAGAATTGGCTTGGGGTCTTCAGACGTGAGAATGTCGAGCCCTGGGAAGGTGCGAACACAGTCGCCGGCTGAGGTCACATGCTGGATGTCAGGAAGACAAGCGGCCATTATCTGTACCACGGGGAGCCGAAGGTCTGCAGAGATAAAAGGGCAGCTCCATTTCAAGCTTCAGACAAAAGCTCTGGGTTAGGAAAGCCACTTCGCTGCAGTTCCCTGTGGGTTCCCTCTGCCTCCCTCCTTCCTCTTCCTACAGTGTGGCCTCATTCATTGACTTCGGTCGCTCCTTTCTGGAACACATTCTCACATCACCATCCTTTCCAGAATGCTCCAGTAACAGAGTTCTCAAAGGCTTTGATTGACGGGGTTTGAAACACTCTTTCTTTTTGGAAATATTTATATTTGATCCCTGTTGGACAGACTGCACATAGCTAGAGCTTATCACATTGCTGGAAATTATGGGAAGACTTGGAGAGACAAGAACCCTGTGTGCACCGAGGCTTGAAAGAGCGAAGATTAATATCCATTTGTGCTTTGCTGTCCTCAACCTCTGATAACTGTAAATAACGTTTGGAAAGATCGGGGTGCATCATGATCTATTATAGAGTGGCAGTGATTCTGGTTGTTTTGTCTTCAGCGGTAATTTATCATTCTCTGCAGTGACACAAATCACAGTCCCTGCCTGACACTCTGGAATGTATGATCTGCTGACTGTAACAGTGATGAATTTGTGTTTATATCATAACATTTTTTAACCTGAGCTGGACCTGACCTCCTGCTCCAATTTGGAAATGTACTAAAAAAACATTTTTTGGTAAACCTCTATGGTTTTGCTGGTGTTATGATAAACTCTTTTCTGCTTCTTGGGGGGAGGTTGTAAAGTAGCACAAATAATGAGGAGGCCACATTGTTGATTTAAGAAAGTCTTCAAATCTTGTTTACCTATTGTCCTTTTAGCATACATAATATACTGAGTAAGAAATCAGAAGAGATCAGCCTCATCTCAGCAATTCTTGGGGAGAGTAGGAAGAAGCTTTGCTCTCTCAAAATCTGAGTCTGTCGACGTCTCCCCGGGTCTCTATTTGAAGTGTGTGGAGGCTTTTGTGGATAAGCGGTGGCATCTGTGTGGCTCTGCACTTGTCCCAGGAGAGGGACAGTGCTGGAACACCCAGATTTTTTTGATCTGTCTTTTAATGCAATTATTTTCTCTGAAATAGAGTGTGGGGGATTTAAGAAGATCTTTGGGAGATTTTATAAGAAAACACTATTTCTCTGGAGCCCTTTCCTTTCTGTGAAATGTGACAGCTCCCTGAAGTACAGAAACTTTAAACTGAGAAGCTATCATTCCCTTCTACAGTGATCTTTGTTTTCAGATCAGTTGCCTCTTTCATTTATAGGAGAAAACTAAGGATTATGGAATAAGAAATAACATTGGAGCTAACAATGACCTATATTTGAATGGATGACTTAGGAAGGTAGCAATTGCATTTTAGATCCCCCCTTCAAAAAGAAAAAAGAACACCAAACAAAAACCCCACTTTTAAAAAGATATCTGCTCCAGATCCTCATTTTGAGACAAAAACTCCTAGAACGCTCCAGCCTGGCAAGGCAGTGGGGAAGTTGCTCCTTTCCCAGGGTCCCCCTCGGTCACAGCCTGGCTCCTTCGCTCTCCTGTCACCCTCACGGCTTCCTAACTTGATGCCCTCGTAGTCTCCTTGCTCACTCACAGATTGTCCCCTGTTTTCAAATCCCTGTCAACGAGCTGAGATGACAAATTTGCCTGTGCTAATGTGCTGAAGCAGTACACATTTTAGCTGAAGCCTCTGGAATCAACTCTTGTTGCCCCGCCGAAGCCCGCGTGCCTTAGAGGGCGGGAGTCCAGGTGAGCAGGAATCCAGGGAAAATCGCAGTGAGCTGGGCTTGGTTACACCCCACCTCTCACCCGACAAAGAAGGTGCCATTTCTTATCCTTTCTTATTTTTCTAATTTTTAGTAGAATTCTGAGTCACTCTTAGAACAATAGAAATTTCACCAGCATGATCCAAAGTGACACTCATTTGCTAATTTCAAACCCAGATAAGGAGACGTGGCAATGAATTTTCAATACATACCAGTACTTCGCACAGTACTTTGTCATCCATAGTGGGTTATTAATACTACCCCGGAGCCTTGGCAAACACCAGCCTTTATCACATTCCACATTCTACTTTCTCATAAACATCTTATCTCATCCAACCTAACATAACTCCTAATACTTTATATAACCATGAAATTCAACACTCCACCTTCACTGGATAGTTCTTCTTTTTCAAAGCCCAATCCTTCTTACACTCACTTTATATTACAACAACATTAATTGCTATTTTATGCACACACACAGACAGACTTCTTCACAACTTTACTTCTTGGTAACTTACAAGTGCACTGGTTGACAGCATCCTCAATTAGCAGAGTCATTTCCATATCCTGGACATATACATTGATCAGAAAAGATGACAATTTATTTTTAGACAGACGCAGACTGCATAATTTAAATATATTTCCCATTTGGCAAAAATAGTGTTGTAGCTAATGTATGTACAATATTTCCAAAAACATTGGTACTTTCCCATAAATATCTTCCATATTTTTTTCAGTGAGTAATAAAAAAGGTTGAGGTGGGATGTGTTTTATCCCACCACATTATATCATTCCTATTTTTCCTCTTTGTTGGATGGCAATCAGGGGCCCTGATGCCAAGCTTTGGAAGCAACAGCATCTGGCTCCTTGGCAGATCCTGCAGGCAGACTTGCTGCCAGCCTCTAAGCTGTGTCTGGGTCTGTTGCATGGTTTGGCTGCAGATGGACTCTCTGGGTTGCCTCGTGCTTCTGGAAGCCAGTCCTGGCTTTCCTTTGATTCCGAGGACTTTACTCATTTTTATTCATTTGTGAAGAAGGGCCCATCCAAATGTTTTATGAAACCAACACAGGAGAACATTAATGGATCAAATTTTGCCTTTGAAGAGGCAGAGGTCAGTGTGTACTGGGGCAGAAGATGTGTCCTTCCGGAGAGGAGTCTGCACATGTGCATGGTTCTTCCCATGAACTTCGATTTGAAGGGGCTTGGAAGCAGGCCAGTTACGCATCACCCTCTCTCCCTCCCGCAGGATGAGGCTGCGTGGTTACCTGGAAAGGCAGAAACATGGGACAGTTCAGGCTTCCTCAGACCAGTAAAACCTTTCTCTTTCTTTTGTCTCTTCAATGGAATTAGGCCCTGAGGGGGAAAATAGGGGTGATGGAGGTCCTCTCTTCTCTCCAGTATGGTACCATAATTATTGACCACATGAGAATAAGATTACATCACGGCAAGACAGGAGGTGCCTAGTAAGTCTTAATTTAGTCCGAACCAAACACATGCATCAAAGCCAGACCACTTTTCTTAGTCTTCCCCAAGACTCTGGCTTCTGAGGATAGATTTTCCAACTATCTTAGATTTATGAAACCCCATCACCATGGATATTATTTATCACCCAGACCCACTAAAAACTCTAAGCTCTGCACATACATACATACCATACCATACCATACCATACCATACCATACCATACCATACCATACTATAATTAAAATCGATTTTATTTCTGTCTGAAGGGTTATTGTAACCATTTTGTGGTATTTCTTTAGTAAATTCACTTTTTCATTGACTCATTTGTTAGTAGCTGTTTGTTAGATACCTATCATTTGCCAAACACAAAATCCTGCTCTCATGGAATTTGCTTTCTACTAGAGGAAGGAGGACAATGAAATTATAATCAATTAACAAGACAATTTTCGATAGTGGTGGTGCTACTGGGGAAAAAATTGGAGTAATTTGATGTAAAGTTTTGGTCAGGTAGGAGGAGGGCTATTAAGATGGATTGACCCCCAACTGAGTGTATGTCTAAAGGAAATTGAACCACTATCTCAAAGAAACATCTGTAGTCTCATGTTCACTGCAGTCTTATTCACTGTATGCAATATGTAAATATGTGAGACCTGGAAACGACCTAGGTGCCCATTGTCGGATGAGTAGATAAAGGAAGTGTGATGTATATGCATAATGGAATATTGTTCAGCTTTTAAAAAAAGAAAATTCTTCTATTTGGGAAAGCATGGGTAAAGTTGTAGGAAATTATGCTAAATGAAATAAACCAGAAATAAAAGTACAAGTACAACATGATCTGCCTTTTGTATAGAACATAAAAAGGTTGAATTCATAATAACAGGAAGTAGAAAGTTACCAGGAACTGGGGCAAGAGAAATGAGAAGATATTGGTAAAAGGATGCAAACTTACAGTTATGAGTAAGTACCGGAGACCTAGTGTACAGCATAATCTATAATAAATAACAATGCACTGTGTACTTGAAACTCACTGAAAGTAGATCCTAAGTATTCTCACATACACACTCTCTCCCACACACGAGGTAATTGTGAGATGATGGCAGTGTTCACTGGCT
The DNA here is from genome assembly GCA_004027455.1 of Hydrochoerus hydrochaeris. NCBI lineage: Eukaryota > Metazoa > Chordata > Mammalia > Rodentia > Hydrochaeridae > Hydrochoerus > Hydrochoerus hydrochaeris. The sequence continues at coordinate 249,866 of PVLA01002346.1, read as the reverse complement.
GATTGTCACAAGCATTCCACAGTGTAAATGTGTATCAAAACATTCTGTTGTGTACCTTGGATATACAAAATTTTTATTTGTCAATTATGCCTCTGTAAAATGAAAGGGAGATTTGATTGGAAAGGATTATTTAAGAAAGTTTCATGAGATCTAAGATCTAAGTAATGAAAAAGGATCCAGCTGTGATCTGGGAGGATTGTGTTCCTAGAAGAGAAAATAGAAAGGCAGAGGCTCCAGTGGGGGAATGATCTTGGCCCAGAAAGACATTGGATATTCTACTGATGAGCAAGGGCATGAGTTGGGCAGGGGCTGGCTCCATCCTTGTGGTTCATGACAAAAGTCTTGGAGTTTTCCAAGACCAAGAGGAAACCATTGGTGTTTTAAGGAAAGGACTGTCACAATTAATTTATTTGTTTTTTAAAAAAGGCCATTTTGACTAATCCAAAGAGGAGTAATAATAGAAACAAGAAACCAGCTAGAAAGTTGTTATGATAATGCCAAGATATGGTATCAGATAATAATGCCAACGATACTTACATTTATTGAGCACTTAATTGTGTTTTAGGAGCTCAGCATACTTTATCTTGGGTGGCCTTCCCAGAAATCTCTGACTTAGGGATTGTCTTCTCCGTTTAACAAGATCAATCACAGGATTCAAACCTATCAATATCTAATTCAGGTAGGCATGCTGCCTCCTTGTGAAACAATCAGAATAGAAAATCATTATATTTTTTTCTGCATGCCTTCAAATAAGAATGACATGAAGTTAAAAAAGAGTTACATTCAGATGCCAAAGCCTTGCATGTCAATAAAATAACCAAGTCCCTTCACAAAATTCTGTTTGAGATTGAAAATAAAATAGCATAGCAGAATGCTCTCAGAAAGCAGGAGGAACCTAGATAGGTCACCAAGGCCTAGAATATCTTTTTGTGCAATTTAAGGGTGGTAAGCACAGTTCTATTTCTAATCCTGGAAAGTTGGGGATTTTAGAAAAGCTCATTTCAGCTTTTCCTTCACCCCTAAGCTCCACTGGCTCTCAAAAGCCTTTATCTTTAAAATGTAGTTGTGGAACACCGGAAAGAGGATTTCTTCCCTTGAGTCCAGCAGGTAGTAATCTATTTCATATCTCTTTTAGTCTCCAAAGTTATCTGTTTGCAGGAGCTGAAAATTCTTAGAGATATTGGGAAAATCAAGTTCCAATAAGTCCAGAAATAGGAAAGGCAGATGCAGACATTAACTCGGGTTGCACTTGTGTCAAAAAACACCAAGGGATGGGAAGCTATGATCAGTAACTAATGACTGACTAGTGCGGAAATATGCAATGGGGTGTTTGTGTTGTTTATTGCATCCACAGATTTTTCTAACTACAATAACCTGTGTGCAAGACCACCCCTCACACCATCTGTAGGCAGTAACTGTGCAACTCTCCTTTTTACAGTCATTACTAGTATCAAGCACCTGTTACTTTCATAATGGTTCCCAATTTCAGCAGCCTGTCCCTTTCTATAACAGCAGAAGTTTGTTGTAGTAAAATAATGTTAAATGTCACCAACCCCCTGAGTTAGTCAGCTGAAGGAAATCTAATCTGATTAGTGTAAACTCAAGTTTTTAAAAATCTTTTTGTCTCATTATGTAGTTCAGGCTGGCCTTGAACTCACTGTGTAGCCCAGGCTGACCTTGAACTCTCAGCAATCCTCCTGCCTCAGCTTCCTGAGTACTGGAATTGCAAACAAACGCCTTCACCAATCCAAAGGGTTCATTTGGATTCAGGCAACCAAATCATTTGAACCAAATAACCAGAGATTTATTCTCTCTCTCTCTCTCTCTCTCAAGAGGGCTATGTACATGTATTCAATCGTGTATTGAAATCACTTTATTGGAGAATGTATTTTACTAGTATCTTAGGACAAAAAAATTTTCTTTTCACACTAAGGTTTTGTGCATACTTCCCCAAAATTCTATCACTTGGCTTCTGCCAATTGAACATGTGATGTCAGTTTAAGATGCTGTGGAATTGTCATTACAAGTTATTACCAGAATGTAGCTGAGTTTCATATCCTAATTACCACACACAATAGGTCTGGGCATAAAGACCTCAAGTTTCTTCAGTTAGACATGAGCAATGACTATTATCACTATAACAAAAATACCATAAAACAAAGAGAGGTTGTTTTAAAGTACATAGTTCTTCCTTGGCTAAATGGTCTCAGAACATTTCCATTGAAACTTCTGATCTAAAACCCAGGAATTTTTTGTTTGTTTGTTTGTTTCTTCTCTTTTTGAGACAGAGTCTCACTCTGTAGTTCAGACCAGCTTTAACCTCACTATATAACCCAGGCTGGCCTCAAACTCACCGCCATCCTCCTGCCTCAGCCTCTTGAATGCTAGGATTCCAGGTGTACACTCAAAACCTAGCAACTTCTTCTGAGCTACTTCTTTTTTCATGTGGTGTATATTGAAAACATTGTTTTTGAGTTGTGATGATTCCAATCAGCTCAGAGAGGTGGTTGTTAGGGTCCATGGCACCTTCTGGGTGTTCCCTTCTAAGGTGGCAGCCTGCGGGCCTGTGGCAAGTTGACAGTGATAACTCTTTCAGAGCCATGTGACTTGCTGATACTTCATCTCTTTGGTGTGTTGAATGATGATGTTGCTGCTGGTCCTGAGTCCCTCAACCCACCTAACACAAATGAGGAAAAGAGTGCGGAATGTTATGAAGGTTGGCATCTCCAGGACCCGTAGCCCTGATGAGACTGGAGCAAAAGGTCAGGGCGCGACCCAGTTATGCCCCTGCAACAGTCTTAGGAAACACTGAGAAACTTGTGTGACCTCACATTTTACCACCCGGAAAGTCCCGTTGCCTCCTGTTCGCTCAGACTCCTGGCTGTGCTCTCAGGACCAAGCTTTTTGTGAGGCATGCTCTCTGCAGCTGTTTTTATTCCACACCAGAGGAAGCCACCCCCAAAAGCTGGGTGGGGAGTCTGGCGCCCTTTGCTGCTTTGTCTTTCCTCCTTCAACACCTTCCTTTGAAACGAATATCATGAGTCTTTTCCCTGCTCATGGTTCCTCCTCATTTCTGGAACCTATGGGTCCTGCCTCCTCAGCTACTGTAGGGTGGCTTTGGAAAACTTGCTCCCTCACATTCCCTCCCATGGGCCACATCATGGGCGCTTCATACTCCACGTTGGTGTCCAGCTCACACCTCCTTGGCCTCTTTGTTTCTGATCTCTTTTGCTCAAAAGAGCCTCTCCCCTGAGATTTGCTGCACGTTCCCATGGCCAATCCCAAGACAGCATCGTGCACAAGTGAACGACCGCCCCAGTCTCAGCCAGCCACTTTGCTCCGGGTCCCACCTGCCTTTGCTGCTAATTTCCTGTTATCCCTTCCGACAGGACTGTGGTGGCAGCATGACATATAATCCGTTGGCCACCCCAGCTTTTTCATGACTCATTGTAATACCCCTCACCACTCTGACACTCTCACTTCCTTTCCCGGCTTAGATTCCTAACCCAGCACTATAGACACCCTTTGCAAAAGCCATTAACAATGTACCTCTTTGTTTCTCCATCATGCCTAATTAAAACCCCAACCCTTGTTTAATTTAGCGATCCACTGACTCCTTGCTGAGATTTAGAGCTAAAAATTTCTTGGCTTCATTTTACGTGGAAGCACACCTTCTCCTTCTAAGACCAACTCCCCCACTTATGGTTGGAATCTCTCCACTGTGCTCAAGGACTTTGGTCTGACGATTATGTCCTCTTTCTTCCTTAATTTCTCTATTTGTTTCCAAATTTTATTTGTTAGCAAATAAAATTTCATCTATGTCACCTATGTTAAAAGTGAAGTCTCCTGATCTCCAGTCCAGATCCAGCCTCCTTTCTGTGCTTTCCCTCCTAAGAAAATCTCTGAGATGCTGGTTATTATACCCTGTTTCCATTTCCTCACCTCATCTCTCAGTCTCTCCTGAAACAAGTCCAATTAAGCCTTTGCCCCCTTCATTACACTGAAATGTTTTCGATTGTGGTTGCCAAGGCCAAAACCAAGTTTCAGGTCTCTGCCCTTCTCACACTCAGCCTCTCAGCGGTACTGGGACAGGTCACTTCTGCCTTCTTCTTCTTCCCTTTCCTCCTTGGGCTTCCAGGAAGCTATGTCCTCCTACCTCCCTGGCTCTGTGTTAATTTCTTCTGGTGGCTTTTCTTCTTCATGTCTCTCTGAACACTGGGTCATCCCAGGACTCTGTTCTTGACTTCCAAACCTTCCTAATTCTCCCAAGGTGATCTTATCAGCCCAAGAGAAGATGTTTTTATGTTGTTGATCATCACATGTTTTACTCAGCCCCAGAGTCAAATGCTCAGCTGCCTACTCACTGTCCTCATTTATATGACTAACCGTCCTCATTTATGTTCCTCACAATCAACAGAGTCTACACCGAAACTTTGAACGTTTTCTTCCCCAGCACAACCGAGCGTTCTTACCCCTTTCAATGTATGTCTTCACCATCCACTCAGTTACTCAGCTTAGGAACTCTGGAGTCATTATTCCTTCCTTCCCTTGAAGTCTATATCCAATCCGTGAGTAAAACACATTAATGCTGCTCTCAGGATAAGTCCCCAAACTGACCACCTCTCACCACCTTAACTGCCATGGCCACCGTCCTAGGCCTCCTCACTGAGCAGATAGATGGCTTGGGGCTCCTGTCTGCTTCCCTGATCCCCACCCCCGACCCCTGTTGTCCTTGTTGCACAATGCAGATGGGGCAATTTTCCTAAAGAGTAAATCAAATGACGTCACTCTCCTAGCTAAAGCTTTTAATAATGGCTAACATAAAATTAACAATGACCACCATAATCTGGATCCTCTCATCAGTTCTAACATTCCCTGGACTTCCTCCTTAGGGTTCTCTGCACTCCAGCCTCACTGTCCTTACAGCCGCCTTGCTCATGTCCTGGTGATCTGCTGTGAGGTTCTGTAGTAGTTTCACTGCACTGTGGTCACATGGGTTTGTTCTGTCTTGTTCTGCTGTATTTTGTTAACTTCAAAAAAAAAAAGTAGATAAGAAAGTAACAAAATACCTCCAAAAATCTCCCAACTCCACCAAAGCTGATCCATGGAGCATGGATGAGGAGAAACTCAAATGAAAGGCAACAGAATTATATAAGGTGATTAAAAGTATATAACAACAAAACAAGTCAGTAAGGTACTGAGCAACCTGAAACAGGATATAACTAAACAGATAATGGACTTAAAAAGTAAAAAGAAGAAAATAAAGTGCTCTAGAGGATATGGTACATGTATGTTTAAGTGTGTAGGATTGATAACCATATTGCTAAGTTGTTACTGGATCATTGAACTTCTTTGTAGTCTCACTGTTTCAATGTCCACTTTGTATGCTTTAATTTTGTAACTTTAACAACCATGTCTAAGAAGACAATATATAATTTATCAACTAGTGATTTCTTACTGCTTATTTTTTTTTCTGAAATTCTGTATTGTTTCTACACCTTTTTCTGTTTTGCTTTTTTTCTCTTTAAATAAAATTTTTTTAAAAAGTCTCAAAGCTACAATTATGTTTTTCCCATCAACCACACACAAAAAATGTAAAATAGTGGCTTAATAAAATGAATGATTCTCAAAAGTAATCATTGTTAGCCACAGTACTCACACCTGTGCAAATGTCAAAAATATCAGGGCACTACTCAGGGAAACATTTAAGAGATCGTTGACATATTGGTATGTCTAGAAGTGGTATCTCTGGGGGTGATTAATTGTCCACTGCAAGTGTCTGGAGCATACTGACCAGCTCTAGGAGAGACTTTAGAGAGGTGTAAAGTTTCACTGAGCTCTGATCACATGAAAACAAGTAATCAAAGCTCATGATGAGCATGGGTAGAGTTCTGTCAACTCTTAGAAGCTTGGGTTTACTGACTTTCCAGAGTGGAGCTTTTGCTTGAACTGACACTGGATGTCATGAGTCACCCTCTGTGGTTTTTCAGTTGTTCCAGCCTCCCTGCCTGGGATGTGGGAGTGAAGGCCACGATGATGGGGCTCCCTCCAGACATGGGACAGCCATGCCCATGCCCAGGGATACTTAAGTAAGATGCTGGGCCGCCAGTCCCCAGGGGTCAAACCAAGGATGAGGACATATAGGAAATGCCAAAAGCTGTGAAGCTGGTATCATGCAGTGAGCAGCACCTTCAGCAAGGCTTAGGACTATGAAGGGATCCAAGCTGAAGACAGGGGATAATGGCAAAGGCATCCCAAGAATCCTAGTGCACTAGGAGAACACCCAGAAGGAAATCCTATCCAGGAGGGGAAGTGAGTCAGAGCTTGCTTACAGCACTACAGAAGGACAATTAGATTTTAGAAGAGACTTAGCAATTTATATCTTTGGGCTTGCAAACGTTCTCAGATTGGTTTTTCAGGCCCCATTGTTAAATCTTGCAAAAGTCATCTCTAGCAGGGTCTTTAGGTGAGGCTATCTGAGGGGAGAGGAACAGGTCTGGAGTCTGGGCTGCCTTCTGAAGGACAGAGGATCCGGACAGCACAGGGAGGGCCTCTGTAAGGCATTTCCTATGGACCCAGAGCCTTTCTGGGGAGTTGGCAGCCTTTCAAGAACTATGCCTTATCCTGTCTCGTTAGAATAGAAAACCCAGCTGAATGCAACGCTTTGAGGCAGGTGGTCTGTAGTTTACATGCTGCTTAAAATTCCTGAAGCCACCTACAGTAAATGCTTGAAATAAATTGTGGGAAATTACTAGAATAATCTTGCAAACATGCAGGTAATGCTTAAATAAAGGCCACCTGAAGACCAGGGAAAGGCTGCCAGGAGCCAGCACGTCTGTACCCGGAAGCCCCAGGGGACGGTGTAAGAAAGCCATGGGGAAGTGGCCCACCCAGGCTTCCGGCAAACCATCAGCTCTATTCTCTTGATCCTTCGACAGAATATTCACCCAACTGAGTCTCAAGTTCACTGTCAGACACCAGAGGAGAGTCTCTTTTCTTCTTCACTAAGAGGCTGTTAAAATACCTCCGTGAACAACGGGGTTAAGCCCTGAATATCCCACTCCCTCCCTGTCCCATTGGAGGCTTCTTTGTGATTCAATCTACTGTTTGATACAAAATTCTCACGGCAACAATCAGTGGCCTTGGAGGAGGGAAGGATTCTGCTGCCACTGCTCATCTGCTTACGAGGGAAATGGCAAACTAACTATAAATGCAAGCAAACAAACCAACCTGTGCCCTGGCAAACAGTGGCCCCACAAACTATGGGTGCTTGGAAGCAGCAACATGCGTCTGCCGCACCTCACATCTGTCTTGCAGTTTCATCTCTCAGCACTCCCTGGTCAGTATTCCAGCTCCCCATCATCCAGTTCCAAGGCTACACAGAGCTGCTCTTTATTCTACTGAGTTCAAACTCTTATATAGTAGTATCACCTTGAATGATTATTTCAAGTGTTTAGTAGTATTTATTTGCTATTTGATCAACAGTCACTGGTCCATTTTCTATAGGTCCATTGTGTGGAATCTCCAGGGATCCAGGAGCTGGTGATCAAAGTGAAGCATGAACCATCAAATTAATAATGCCAATCGGGCAGGCCACGCTGGCTGAGAGGCACGCAGAGCATGTTGGGTAAGGAAGGGGCATCTGATTCAGTTACAGAGGACTCCAAAAGGAAATGCTTTGGGAGCAAAACACACAGTGCCATTCCAAGGAAAATAGATTAATCAGGAAGAGGAAAAGACAATGTACTCCCAGACAAGAAGGAAGTGCGGTGGAGACTCAAGCGTGGGAGGGAGTGAGGCCCATTCAGACACCTGGCTGGAAGGAGGGGTGAGTGGGGGCACTGGGGGAAACTGAAGGAGGCAGGATCCGAGCAGTGAAAGTTCTTCAGGCTCTACTGATGAGTGCTGCCAATTTTTCTAAGAGCTCGCACTGTAGAAAATGTATTCTGGCAGTAAAAAGGGCAGACTGGACAGGGGGGCTGAAAGATACCTCAGCCATAAAACTGAGCAGAATTCATGACCCACTGCACATAGACCAAGAGAAAAGGAGTCAGGTGTGACGCCCAGATTTCTGATTGAGACAAGTCCACCTTTTCTTTAAATCCAGCATTGCAAAGAGAGATTTCAAAGGTGACCAAACTTTATAAGATTCAAGAGAAAAATTTTAAAGTTTTGAAGATTAACTCAAATTACATTAATTCAGCAAGTTTCCCAGAGGTTTCACTTTGACTTTGAATTGGGAGTCAGAGTCTGGATGCAGAGCTGAGTTATGATGGCTTGAGGTTCTCAGGGTGAATCACAATTCCCACTTAAATGGGGTGTGACCTTGAATACACAAAGGATGCGGATCCCAAGAATAGGGGTTCTGCTGCCATGCAAGCAAGATATATAAATATGAATGTCAAGCCACTCCAATGCATGAAAGGCTTTTAAAGTGCCTGAGAGTTCCAGAGTGCACTGGGCCTCCATGAGAACAATGAAATGATAATGAAGACAACCAGTAGCAGAGACCACCCACCCGCGGTTTTATTGCTGTAACTAGGAATGAAGGGTCTCCCTGGAACTATTGACACGGGATGGCATTGTCATTTTTAGCACATGCTAAAGCTGCGATTGTAAAGGAATTGTCTCCGTTTAGCCAGAGCCAGACTATTTATGGACAATCCTGCTTCCCCCCACATTCTTGTGCCATAGGTAAGAAAAAACGGAAAAATGGCTGCTTGGTTTTCACACGTTGCCCCATTAAGTCCCTGTTCACACTTAATTAACCGAGGAAGAAATATGCTTTGGAGACATCTTTTTGGAGCCCTCCAAGTTTAGGTTCAGCACAAGCCCCTACCTTCTTATTTACTCCCTTTTTTTTCTGGAAAATTCCTGGCTCACAGTCTCCACTGGGGCCACACACAAAGCTGTAGGTCAAAGGACTGTACTTAACCCTGGAGGGAGGGAGTTTCTTTCTCCAGCTATAAGGAAAGGCAAACTCATTTGCTTTTGTATGTGGAGTGCAAATATCAGACAATAACGTTATTTTTAGACAATAATCACCTTAGTTTTGTTGTTGTAGAAACACATCACACACATGCGTGTGCACACACAAGAAGCTCCCACAGCCTACAGTCTAGGCAGTGAGCACCAAAGCTGTTTTTGTGTCCGTGTTTGTATTCTTCCCCAGCTAAGAATATGCAGTGAATGAAGAGCATGGAGGGACTTCAGAATTTTCAGGTCGTTCCGCAGGCTCTTCAACCTGCTGGCCTGAGCAAACAGGTAGGAAGGGAAACTGAGGGGTGGGAGATTTGCAGTCTGTGCTGGTTTCTCTTGAAATCTGAGGACGAATGGCATAGACTTGGGTACAGGCCAAGGGAGAGAACTTTGGCATCAAGTTTACCTATTTGCTTTTACTGGAAGAAACTGGTTAGTGGGAGTTCAACTAGGATTCTATAGAAATACTAAATTCTAACGTTCTACAGTACAGCGGGGTAACTATAGGTCACAATAACCTATTATATACTTCATGAATCACTAGAAGAGAGGAGCTTGAAGGCAAAGTAATGATAAGGAAGTAGAAGTGTTAATTATCTAGATTCAATCAATTCCTTTGTATGCATGTATTAAAATATTGCACTCTACTACCTAAATAAATGCAATTATTCCATGATAACCATTTTTTTAAAATAAGGCTGGTGCTGTAGCTCAGTGGTAGAGGATATGCTTAACACATGTAAAGTCTTGGGTCCAACCCCAGCACTGGAAAAGAAAAACAAACAAACAAAAATTCGAAGAGAAGCAATTAGTTCACTACATACTTATACATGTATTGAATTATGACAATATACCCCAGAAGTTCATACAATTATAAGAAAATAATCAGAAGGGAAAAAAGAAGTTTGGTTTTTCTCATCCTGAGTGCTTCATTTATTTAGCTGGACATCTGGCTTTTTTCTTCTTTTTTTTTTCCTTTTGCCTGCTGCCTTGTAGGCGGCTGCTAGAATGAGGGAGTCATTTGTTCAAGAAATGTTATGTGCCAGACCCTGGGGACAGGGAGGGTGACAAAGTGAGGATCTCTTTAGAGAGCGCTGGAGGGATGTTACGTATGGGGAACTGAGTCAGGGCTGGTGGACCCATAGGAAGTCGTTAGCATCAAGAAAAACGCTCAAAGGCAGGCACCACCCAACAATAACTGAGGTCAGTCGTGTGTAAAACAGAAATGAATAGTTTCCACCCAGGAGATTGATCATTTCACTGAGACTGGGAACTTCACATGAGAGGTGAAGGCATCAGCACCAGGGACTCAGAGGCTGCCTCTGAGCAACGATCCACAATGTTCAGGACACCTTTGGGCTGTCACTAATGACCCTTAAACTGAAACAAGCTTCTTGTACCATGTCCCAACCCCAGCCCAGCACATCAAGAGGAAGAGGAGGCGCTGGAGCAGCTTTCTAGACAGATTTCACCTTTGCCCTTTACAAGCTGGGTGACCACAAAGTGACGGTCTCATCAAGCTTCAGTTTGCTTGCCCATAAAATTCATATAAAAATACACAACTTCCTGGCTGGGAGTGTAGCTCAGTGGTATAGCATTTGCCTACCATTTAAGACCCTGGGTTCCTTCCCCAGTAGTGGGGCAGGGATAGTAGGAAGGGAATGAAAGAGAGACAGAAAGGCAGAGGAGACAGGAGAGAGAGTGCAAGAACTGGCCATGGAAGTGCTGTGAAGTGATGTGAAACTGTGCAATAGTACTAGGGATGGTCCAGCATTCAACCACGTGAGTTGGAAGGCGTGACTATTGGGCAGTAGGGTGGACCAGGACTATGGGGACGGGAGGAGGCATGGGGTGATGCATATCTTCTGAGCCTGAGTTTTGTCTGGAAGTGTGACTTCTGAATTAGATATAGATTTGGCAGGAGGCATCCAGAATGGATGCCTGGGTCATTTCCAAGACATGTGACCACCTATTGCCAACTGGCCACTCTGTCAATGCCAGGGCAAAGGGATTCACAGTACCCTGTTCAGGATGCTGATATCACCAAGGAGCTGGGTGTGTAACATATTTTGCCTTGGGCTCCTTAGACTAACAGGTAAAGTACGTGCCTGAGAATCCATTACCTTAATTTCACCAACAATTTTGTATATTGTCTGCAGCGCAGATTTTTATGCATTCCAAAAAAGACCTTGTACCAAGAGGGTCTGAGGTTGGTGGCTGCTAAGAAACTTCTCCATTTTCTTAGAATGGGAAACTTGTCTTTGACTGGAACCTGGAAAAGTCACCCCATGACAGTTCTGACTTTGAAAGAGCCTCAGATGGGTCTGCATCTCTTAGACAAGGGGAGTCTATGAACACCCATGGCTTCCTGCTTGCTGGGGGAGTCAGGCTGGAGGGGAATGGAGGAGGACACCCAGCAGGTGGGAAGGAGGGAAGAGGAGAGGGAGAGAGCAAGGAGATGGAAGTGTGACAACGTTACCCATAAATTTATGGTCGATAAAACTCTATGTGGCTTTAGAGAAGAAAAGCTCTAAGTGGAGAAAAAGTGACTCTATTGAGTCGGTGATTTAGTGGGATTTGCAAACAGTCCAATGATTTTGCTTGTAAAGGGGATCATTTCTATTAGTAAATATAATTATTTCTGACTCCTATAATTTTTAAAAATGAATATATCTTTATTCCCAATGCACTGTTACATCTGTCACATCCATGCAACATTGAGAGCCCAGGCTGGAATGTGATGATTCATGTAAACACCTGAGTACTTGTATCAGAACGGCGGTTTCTTCCTATCTGCTGTCATATAAAGCCCCGTGGGCCTGTTTCAAATGTCTGGATATTTCTTGTTACAACATTGAGTATACCTAAAATATATGAGATTTTAACTAGAAGTCTCAATATAAATTCTCTGGTGTTCTCTATTTTTTTAAACTAGCTTTTGAAGTTTGATACAATACAAATTGAGTTAACAGGTATTTTCATACACAAAATGATTCTGAATACTTTCAGGTAAGTTAAAGATTTCTCAGAAAATCTTCAATGTTCTACACAGATACTTTTGTTGCCAATTAGATCTGAGCTGTTTATCCTCTTCTGGCAGTATGGTAGCATATTCTCAACAAGCAAAAGATGGGAACAACCCGTCCATCAAAAGACTGATGGGTAAAAGAAATGTGTGATATATGCATGTAATGGAATATTACTCAGCCACAAAAGGAAGGAAATTCTGTTCCATGTTACAACATGGATGAACACTGAAAGCATTATAATAAGAGAAATAAGCCAGCCACTGAAGGAATATTATGTAACTCTATCATATGAGATACCCCAAATAGAAAAATTCAGAGACAGAGAGAACAGTGCCTATCAAGAGGTCGGGGGAGGGGGTTGTATTTGATGATGACAGAGTTTCTATTTAGTTTGCAGCTTGGTGGTAAAGCACTCGTCTACCATGGACAAGGCCCTAGATTCAATCCAGGCACCTCAAAAACCAAAATGGTTTCTATTTAGAATGATGAAAGAGTAATGGTTACTCATTATTATGAATCCACTTACTGCCATTTAACTGTTCCAATGCAAAGTCTATTATAATTTTTTTAAAAAGTCTGTTTAAAAAAAGAAAATAACTAGAGGAATCCTACTTAGCTCTGCTCTTGTGTTTAAAACTTATGAAAAACAGAAGTGTAGTTTGCATTTCTGAATTCTAACAATGACCATCCAACAACATCAGAGCTCTGCATTTTGAGTAGGGAATTGACATGGGAGTTCCTGACATCAGAAGCTGTTCCCGTCACTTTCCAATTACGCATAGTATGACTGGGGAAATAAAGGCAGTAAAGAGGAAAAAAAATATCAGAATTTTAGGAGAGAAACTGTTCGGCAGTGAGAACGACAGGGACAAAACAGCAAGGAAAATGTCTGCAGAGTGACATTAGGAGCCCCATGTGGAATGCCAAATGCTTCTTGCCCGTACATTACTTCTCAGTCCCTCAGGGAGAGATTGGGAAATTTTTTTCCTTGCAAACATCTAAAGCTGTTTTTATGTGTTTAATGTCACCAGTTAGTCTATCCACTCTTAGTGATCCAGTTATATGTCTGTGGGAGCCAACCCAGTTTTCTCTGCAAGTTCCTTGGGAACGAGCCATGGGACTCATGGCTGTGGAGCTGCATGAGTTCATCAGCTTCATCAAACTAAGCTGCAAGAACAAGGAAAAAATGTTCCTCAATCTGAAAAATACGCCTCGAACTGTACACTTGTTGGCACTCTCGGAGATGGTACCAAGGAAAAGAGATTGTCCAATGGAGTTCAAGATAACAATGAGATCCTCACAGGCACCAATCAGCTCCACCTAGGCACCAGTCAGCTCAGATACAGTGCAAACCACTATGACAAATAGCCTGGCGATGGCCAAGGATCAGAATAACCAAACCAATAAAATTCAAAAAAAGTTTTCCATGGTGGAGCCCCTAGGTGCTTTACTCCTATGAACTTTCATTGCATCCCACAATAAACACAGACCTACCTAAGATGCCCATCTCTCCTGGAGATTGGCTTTGGGGGACAAAAGCACAAGCACACAGTTGAAGCTGGGAGCAGTCATGCATGCCTGGATTCCCAGCTACTTTCCAGATCCTGAGGCAAGAGGATCTCAAGTTCCAGGTCAGCCTGGACAACTTAGCAAGACCCTGCTTCAAAATAAAATTTTAAAGGGCTGGAGATTAGCTCTTGCATGAAACCCTGTGTGCAGTCCCCAGCAAGCACCACAAGGAAAAAAGAATTGTAGTTGAGCAGAGTAACACAGTAGGAATGCTCAGTGTGGGTCTGGAACTAGGTTGTCTATGCTGAGGTCAGCACCGTCACAGCTGGGGTCTCACTGATGGTCACTGACAGTGAAACAGGCCAGTGTGGATTTGGATGTATCGCAAGGCAGGAAAAGAGGGTGGTGAAGCTGCCAGTACACTGGTTTCAGATGCAATCCAATGGGACTTTGAAGTTGTCCCTTCTCTGACTGAGCTAAGAAAACTGTGTGACCAGAAGCCCTTGTCCAAACAATTCACATGTAAAGACACCTTTTGGCTAGTGGTGCAGCTGCCAGGCCCAGCTTTGTGCAGCTCTGCCTGGTGGCCCTCGCTGCACAATGGGAAGTCGTCTCTCCCTCGTGACCAGCCCTCTCCACTGCAGCCGCCTCTGCTGCTGCTGTTTCTCAGCTGTCCGCAGCAAGCTGTGTGTTTAGAGTTGGGCACAGTGTGCTTTTGAAGGGGCTCTGTAGCCTGTTCTCTGCAGCTGTCCCACTTGTGCTGGCACTGAGCAGCTGCCTGGGCCCCCTGCATGCATCCTGCCCACAAGCCCAGCATGGGCCGAGTGCCCTTTGGTCAAAAGAGGTGGTTCAGGCCACTCCCTGTTGTCTCTGATCAGTCATGTCCCTTGTTCAACACCGGTGGTTACCCTTCTGCCCAGTTGTTTAGCAACACCTGGCTCAGAATCACGGGTCTGATATCCATGTGGGCTGGTTAGGAACACTTGTTCTGAGATGCCAGAAGGCCGACTAACCAGAAACCTCAGAAATGTGATCCTCTGACTGACCACACAGAATCTTGGACAAGCAAGCAGGACAATCAGTGGAAAAGTGTCATCCTTGATGGATGAGTTTGTAAGAGCCCCAATATTCCCTATGGAGCACAAGGGACCTTCTCACCTCCCTACTGACTCTCATGGCCTGAAGTGATCTGACATTGACCTTTATTTTATTTTATTTTATTTCACTTTATTTATTTGCAGTGCTAGGATGGACTCCAGGACCTAGTGCGTGCTGGCAAGTGCTCCACCACTGAGCTACCTCTCTAGTCCCTGATTCTGGTCTTTAAATGCAATCTTGCCTCAATTAAAGTTTCTGCCTCTCCATTATGTTGATTTGCACAACAGAATTCACTAATAATGTAGAATTGGATATAATTTGGATAAACCACAGGCTTCTGTGTCATTTCATTGCAGAAGGTGAAAATGATTTTTTCCCCAATTCAGCATATCAGACTGAAGTAGATAAAAATAATGTCCATGGTCTTTATGTTTACTACAGACTTCAGAAAATCCACTGTTCCTGTAAGATTGACTCAAGTACCAAAAATTGTATTGCTTGTGCATTGACTTGTATATATTTCCTGTGAGTTCTGAGCCAGTTTTTTAAAACAAGCTAGCTTCTATACCATTTGTGTCTTACAATCTATCTGAATAAAATAAAAGAAAAAGATATTAACTTAATATGTTCTATGTCAATGGGGAATAAACCGAGAGGTCAATGTGTTGATGAAAGAGGTGAAATAGTTGATGAAAAAGCTGTATTAATCAAAAGATTATCATTTTAGTGAGACTTGACTCTTGACCACCCCAAAGTACTCACAGCATGAGGGAGAAGACTGATAAATCACTAATAACTGAAATTCTCAAGTTGAATTTTTTTATAGAGACTGCAGGAGCTTAAAATTAATACTCAATTTATCAGAATTTAAAGTTCACAAAGTAAACACCTGAATTTTACTAAGTTTTATGTTCAACTTACCAATTCTATTATCCTATTTAGATATCTCTTAAATTTTATGATTGTTTTAAATAAAATTTTCTCTTCCTTTCAAAATTCCCTTAGATAGTTGAAATTGCATTTATAAGAATCATATACTTAGAGGGAGGCAGTTAAATAAAGAAAAAAGCTGTCTTATGTACCTATACCCCGAGATGACTGTAAACTACAAGTACTGCAGACATATTAATAATGCAGTAACTTCTTTTTTAAATACTTCAGCTGCCTGCTGTATTAAATCTTCATTTACAGTCCACTCACTGAAGATTGAAATCCCCACCAAGACACAACTAGTGCCCTCTACTGCCTTGATTGGGCCTGTCTTTCTCTGCCTCTAGAGATATGTGGTTATCATTTGATTGGATTCTGAATGTTTCCTGAGTCTCTAGCTGCCTGACTGTGTACATCCTCTGCAACAATGCTATACCACATTAAAAGCAACAAGAAAATACTCCAAAATGCCACGGTAAAGGGGACCTTACCAGCATGAGTAGGAGCTGGCAAGGTAAGAACGGAAACTTCTTGGTTAAACCCAAGTTCAATACAGGGCATTCTGTCAAGGCTGAAGGCAGGGAAGGGGTAACAAAAGTCTTGCTAAGAGATGACACCAGGCAGTGAAAAGATAGATGCAAGTGAAGGGGACCAACGATGACAGATTGAAGGGTAGAGAAAAGAAACCCAGTATCTCCATTAAACAAGCTTCAAAAACAGTTGAATTTTGTCTGAAATCTCACACAAATCTCTGTAGGTAGATCTGCCATGTTGTTGCTTGAAGTGAGAACAGACATTTCTGAGTGGCAGCTGTATTAGGGCTGGGTAGGAGGACAAAGCTGTTATCTCATTATGAACAGTCAACAACCAAGCTGTATTCCCTCTCTGCCAGAAGGTCGTCTCCTAGAGCTTCAAGAGCCCTTCCTCAGGAGGAACTGGACTACTCTGTCACTAACACATGCTCATAGCTCCCTTGACTTCTTCCTGGAATCATGCATCCAAATGTATATTGTCAGTGTTATGGATTGGTACTTGGTCGACTTAAAACACCAGTTGAACTGAATTAGTGTGGGACTCAGTGTAGATGGCCCATCTGAGGAAAGTTGCCAGTATAAAAAGGAGACCTGGAGAGGAGGCTCTCCTAAGTGTTGTTGTTGTTTGGAGCCGTTGGATCTCCTGAGGAGTTTGTCATACTGGCTCCCCTGACATAAACTCAGCTGTTGTCTTCGGAGGAGCTCGGGACCTCGTCACCGAGAATGGCTATGATTTACTTTAAGGGAACTTTGGTCCTTACTTTGAGTATTGTTTCTTGGCTTCTGAGGAGAAGATATGTGCTGTTTAATCTCCAGGAGAAGCTTGTCATGCTGGCTTCCTGATTATGAACTTGGCTGTTATCATAGGAGCAGCTCGGGACCTCATTGTCACCCTCAGCCTGATGGCACAGATCCTTCACCCTGCTGGCACAGACTTTCTAGCTTCCACCACTGACCTCTGGGCCTTCCCAGCATAGATCCATGAAATAGACTTGCGTGAGTCATTGTTGTGGGCTCTTGGTTTTCAGCTGGACTCCTGCAAGCTATTGCCATGAGAATCCAGACCCTCGGCTGAATTTTCTAGGCCTTTAAGTGTTGTGGACAGATTTCCTGCATTCTCTTTGTATTTGACTCCTTGGGTGACCATTATAAATAATCCTATAAATTACGTATCTTGTATATAATTGCTCTTCTTGCAACCCCTGACTACAACAGTCAATAATTACTCATGTAATTACCTGGACAGTATGTGTCTCTTCACTCTGTGAGAACAGAGACCAGGTCTGCCTCATTCACTGATACATCCTCAGCACCAAGAACAACCCAGCGTCTACGTAGTGCTCATAAGCTATGTGTTGAATGAATGAATAGATGATGGCATAAACTACTAGAGGGATGATTGATTGAGTCAATCAGTTGATTAGAGTAATAGACAATACAGGTCTCCACTGGTAGAGATAAACGCAATATGTTCCTTTTAATGGTTCGAAGTTTTTTCAAGCATGTGTGGATCAGTTAGTGAGACCAGTGAAGAACACTAGTTTTGGTGTCATATTAGTGTTGAATGATCTCAGACAACTCACTTAACCCTTTAAGGCTTTAGTTTTCTCATTTGTAAAATAGGAGTAATCATAGTATAGTGCAGGACAGTTACATATGAAATTATTTTAAGCAAGTAAATGTCTCAAATTTGGCTACCCAGATTTCTGTTTGATCTTATACCTTAAATATAAAGGTATAGATTTTCTAGAAGGCAGACAGATGCATCAATTTAAAAAGATCTAAGTAGGAGGAAGCAGATCAGAGGAGAGCCTTTAGACCCGAGATTGTAGGCAACTCTTAAAACATATGCACAGCTCTCAATAGAATTAAAATAGAAATAATCCCTTCATGAGTTATATTAATCAAATGATTAAAAGTAAGACCATTCAAAACATGTGGCATGCTGTTATTATGTAACTCCTGTGAATAACTTATCTCTGAAGTTTCATAAATGTCATATACATTCAGCATAATAGATATTGTAGACATTCTGCTTGAAAATGCAGCATATAGGAAAAGTAATTTTTATCAAGTGGAATTCTGATTCTAAGACTTTTATGAAAGGCAGTTTCTCAAATTTATTGTGTTTATGATACTTTGATTTAAAATAATGTTTTTAAAATACAAATTGTAGACACATTTCTATCACTAGGGACTTCTGACTCAGCCTGAAGAATGTGTATGGCCTCTCAACTGCACTGCCAGATTTATGATTTTATGATGCTCTTTTTATAACCACAAAAGTTACTCTAAAGCATTCTGTTTTTTTTTATCATAATCATCTGTGAATGTTTATTTATGATCATGTTAATATTGTGCTTTAGTTTTTTTTTGTCTTTTTGAGACAGGGTCTCGCTATGTAGTTCAGGCTGGCCTTGAGCTCACTTTGTCGCCCAGGCTGGTCTCAAACTCGCAACAATCCTTCTGCCTCAGCCTCCCAAGTGCTGGGTTTACAGGCGTGAGCCACCACACCCGGCTGTGCTTTAGTATTTTTGTGCTTCTGACAATTTTATGGCCCATGAGACAAGAATCTATTGAGGCGTCTGCTCTCCTAATAATCCTTGACCTTCTGAAACTAACCGATCTCATCAGAGTGTATTCAAACTGTCCTATTACTTCACGTAAGACAGAAAAGAAGTGGGTGTTTTTAAATTAAGTATGTCTAAGACAATGACTATTTTCATAAAACCATATGCAGATATTGAGACAAATGTTAAGAGTAAGTAAAAATCCAAAATCAATGGGTGCATCAGGTTTTAGAGCTTCCTCTTAATAACAGGAAGAAAGTTAACCAATGGAGCCAGGTGCATGAGGGGTACCTGGGCTTTATACTCTCAATTTCATACTTTTGAGTGTTCTCCTACTCAGCTGAGCTTCAGCATCCATGTGGAAGCCATTTCTAAAAGACCAGGAAGCCTCACTCCTGGGAAGCACCTGCCAATGTAAAAGTTCTGGAAAGTTCTTCATGAAATCTACATAGAAGAAATACTGACTTGGGCCAAAATGTGAACCCAAGCCTGTGGCCACCCCCACTTTACCTTGTGGGAAAGCAAACAAAACTCAGAATTCGTGATGTTCCCTGGCTCTCTGCATTCTCTGTTAAAGGAGAAAGGAGGTCTATTTGCCATTTTCTCAGAAGTGTGGGCTTTCCAAAGATATGGCACTCGGTTCACTGTCACATATATATATCTTGGTTTAGTCATACTGAAGAGGAGTTGGGTTTTGAAATGTCAAAGCACTGGCCTCAAGTAAGTGGGCACGGTTCCCACTTGTACAGCGCAGAATTTCAAGAAACAGGCCTATCTGCGAGATGAGTGTATGGAGCTTGAATCCAACCCTGCTGGCACTCACGCTCCTGAGGAAATCTGTGGCTCAGGAGATGTTCTGCAAGGTAAGTGCAGGAAGAGGAGAGCCCTTTTCCTAAAGTCAGCTCCCAGAGCCTGTCCCCTCACACGAGGGTTCCCTACGAGCTGCAGAGGCCGTGCACGGTTGAAGCCATCTGCAGTATGGCCTCAGCATGCTGAACCAAAAGCAAGTGAAATATATTCACATTCAGCCTGCAGATACAGCCTTCCATTCCTGCAGGAATGCAATTGGATTGACAGACTACACAAGCTAGAAATCCAAAGTCCGTGGGTCTCAATCTGTGCTGTGCTGTGCTGTGCTTTGCGTGACTCTGGGTGAGCCCCTCAGCACTCATTCTGCTTTCTTGTCCATGTTTGTAAACGGGGAGGCTTGATCACACAGCTGGTACCTATTAGTACCTTGTTGCTGTTAAACTGATGGATGGGACCCCTCAGAGCTCCACTACCTTCTCCTTGGAGAACAGGAAGGTTTCCAAGTAGAGGATCCACCTAGTGTTTTGTTAGTACTACCACATAAACACCTGTCCCATTTCTAGGCAAACCTCATCTTACTTTTGGGCATCTCTAGCTGAGGAGTGTCCTTGCTGAGGTTCCCAGTGGACACCAAAGATGGGCTGCAATCCAAATACATGGGAACGCCAAGAGCCAAGGAAAATGAGAAGGCTGGCAACAAAAGAGAACACAAGATAAATTCATCCCCAGAACAGAGAGGCTCAGTGCCTTGGGAACACTGTAACACTCAGACATGGGTTCAAACACTCTGTGCAGCTCTGACAGCACAGGTCTACACCTCATTTTCTTCATCAGTAAAATGAAGGAGACTCTAGAGCCTGTGCCAGGGCATTCTGTGGAGACGAAGCTTGGGGGTATGTAGAGCCCTTAGCCCAGCATTGGCATAGTTATCATGATCGGTACCCTCACCCCACTGCTACAGCTAAGACACAAAGCCTATTTATTTCTCATTTACCACACTGTTTTTTCTGGATACATCTCCTGGAGATCTAGCTGGGAGAGGGAGATCGGATTTATCATACATTCTTTATGACACTGAAGTGGGAAGTTACTGAATCTCAGTGATTTGTTGTGGTCCCCACTCACACTAAAGCACTGGCTCCTACTCTACCATAAAAGCTGATTTCCCTCTGGAGAAGAAGCATTGAATGTAGACGAAGCAGTCTCTGGAGGCAGCTGGGCATCAGTTCCAAGGTGCAGTGGAGGGAGGTAGCTGCAGGGGGCCTGCAGGGCAGCAGCCCTTGCACGGCATCGTGGGTATTTCTCTGCTTCCCTCTGAGCTCCTCGGAGGTGGAGATATTGCTCACCAGGCGTTTCAAAGAGGCCGTGTGTAGAAACAATTAGCTTGGGGACCACCATACAGGTCTCAAAATCCAAATGCTGATGCTAGTTACAGTGTTTATGATGCTGATGTGTATGTTGTCACTGTTCATTTTGAGGAGACACTCAATAAATATTTGCCAAACTTGGAAAAGTCTGTGGTGACCATTCATAAAGTCTATTCCTGTGCTGTCTAGGTGGTTTGACATTCTCAGGCTTACAAAGGAAAGAATGATGGAAAAAATTCTATTTTGTCTGAAACTTCAGGAAATGTGGCTAAATCTAGGGGGCTGATTTCCCACAGGGTAGTTCTCACAGTGTCTCCCAATCATCTTCAGAAACATTCAATCTCAGCAGATCCAAAAGTTTAAAAGCTGTTTTAGTTTCCAATGAATGCAGTTCCACTAAAAGTACATTGAGCCATTTCACCTTCCACTTTTTTAATAGGTTAAAGATGGTCAAATATTGACATCGTAATAACAGAGCTTCAAAACATGTATTACATCGAAATAAAAGGAGAAATTGTCTTTATAGGTGGCTTTCAATGTCCATTTGTTTTTCAAATGGAAGCTTTCAAGAGGTCAGTAGTAACCACTCTAAGTCTATAAAATTGTGATCAAAATGAACCACATTTTCCTTTCTCCAAAAGCCTGAACACATGTTTAAAATGATTGTAGCCTTAGTTTTGATTCTTTTCAGACTTGTACTAGGAATTACATTACCACTGAACAAAAATTTTTGTTTTTATTTATTTTTACAATAATGTCCAAGACAGAATGCATTGCATGTCAGGCACTGTTCTAAGTACTTTAAACACATTGATTCATTTTATTAATTCATTAATTTGTTTTAACCATTTGAATGAGACAGATACAATTATCCATGCTTTATAAACAAGGGAAATGAGGTATAGGGCTTAAACTCACCAGGTAGGGCTGGGGATATAGTTTAGTGGTAGATCATTTGCCCAGTATGTACAAGGCCTTAGGTTAAACCCCATCATTGCAAAAAACAAAAAACAAAAACAAAATTTTTACAAAGCCCACTACAATAATGACTAAAAAATAGTGTAGATTTTCTCTACAAAATTTCTTGACCTAATCTCTGACTTCCCCTATTCTTCACTGTTATCATGGATTTTTCTTTAATTTTTTGTTAATGTTGGATTTTTCTTTAATTTTTTGTTAATGTTGTAATACTTTTATTATTTTAAAACTATACCCCTTCTTAAGATGCTCACAGTATATAAATAATGAAATAGCAATTTCAACTCTTCATGTAGATGAGCCATAGAGATGCGGTATATCTCTGGCCTTTGTATTTATTCATCCTCTCTCTATGCTTTGAAAGTGTCAGCTTGGAGGATACTTACATACAACCATGTTTCACTATGCATTTGCTTAGCTGACTGGACACATTTACATTCAGTGGTTTCTGTCTATATGTATAGTCAAGGTTTTTAATAGTGCTATTGAGTAGGCACATGAATTCTTTTAAATATGCTTATATTTGCATTTAATAGAAATGCAAATCATTGTTTAGCGGATTGCATTTTGGCCTGTGGCAAGTTATAGACTTATAACAAAGAGCAGGATGAAAGAAAAATTTCCAGGTTTATATACAGGCAGCAAATGCTGATGTCATAAATTAAGAAACAAGACACAAGCGAAGTAGTTGTGAAAACTCTGCTTACCTTCAACCAAAACCTTAACCTATATCAGAAAAGCGTATATCTAATCAAAAGGCTTTCTAGAGAACTAGTCCCTGTATCTAACAAGACACCAATTTCTGAACAGCTTAATTGAATTAACGAGAAGATTATTCACTTGGCAGGATGTTGTGTGTGTGATGGGGGGGCGGAGCAGACAGATTCAGGCACAATTGGCCACTGCTGTCAATTTAATTAGCGGTATAGATCCGGTCTCAAATAGTTCTTTATTCCACTATTTGGTGTTAAAGGAAGTATCAATCATCCTAGGTCTCTTTGGTTGAGTGCATAAGTAATTTCTTTGCTTTTCAAAGATGTCATTTTTTTTTCCCCTCCCATCCATTCCTTCCTTCACTCAACAGGGAGCTCCTGCCAGGTAAAGCCTGAGAATATAGGCAGGTACAGAAACTCACAGTCAAGGTCACTTAGATGGACTAGAAGGAGACCTCCTTTCTATGTCTCCAAAGTTACTTCCTTTATGAACAATTTCTAGTTTTATTTTGAAAATGTGTGACTAATGACTTATTAAAATGTTAGTGTCAAAAGCCTAGAATCAGTCTTTGCTTTGTGGCATTTAAAATTACATTTCCTAAAATTCTGTGAGTTGTGTTTTTGTCTGTATTTTTTTCCCAATGCAATAGATTGCAGAATTGGGGCTTTTCATTGGAGTCATTCCACAGAGCAGGCTGGCCTGATTCTAAGACTTCTGGGCCCACTTCTCTAATCCTGTCCACTGTACTGCCATAATTCTGGGTCTCAGAGGCTGAGATGGCATCAAGAATTCCTGTTTAAATCAGAAATTCATAGGTCAAGGCTGGAGGCACTTGCCTAACATACAAAGTCCTGGGCTTGATCTTCAGCACTGTCTCAAAAAAGGGAAGGAAGAAAGGAAGGAAAAGAAAGGAAGAAAGGAGGGAGGGAGAAAGAAAAGAAGGAAGGGAGAACGGGAAGAAAGGAAAATGCAAGGAAGGAAGGAAGGAGAGAATCTACAGTAAGGCAAGGCTGAGACAGAGGTGCCTGGGGTGGGCAGTGAGACGAAGGAGCCTGGGAAAGGGAGGCGGAAGGGGCGCCTAAGCCAGAGGCTGCAGCGCCCACCTCTTGGCCTGCAGCAGACCCTCTCACCCAGCAGTGGTTAGAGACAACAGAAGGAAGGCATGCGGGTTTTCCCTCCCTTTGTTTGCAAGAAGAAGAGCTTCTTCCCTTTCCGCTTCTGGTGAGGCATCTGAGGGTTGTTAACATCTCTTGAGTGAAGACCCTGCTATTTAGTTCAACCATCACTCCGTGAGAACAGCTCCAGGAACGAGCCCTCTTCTGGGCGGGGGAGCTGAGCTGGTCTGTCTCCAGGCCAGCCTCTGGGCTGCTAGCAGATTGGCTCATGGCAGAACCAGACTGATGAGTGGGGCTCGAAGCCGTAAGACTGCTCCTCATGGCAGGATGCGTATTTAATTAGGTGTAGAGTCCATTCTCACCAGGGTCTCGGCAAACCCAGGCGCGAAGCCTGCACCCTGAGCAGCTCTCACAATGTAATATTCTCTTCTGTCCCTGCAGAAGTAACTCTGTGACCGTCCTCTGAGAAGGGGCCAAATCAGTTCTTGTCCTATAATTTTAGTGTTTCCAAATTCACTGGTCCTAAAATGTACATCATTATTTGTATATAGTAATAGATGAGAATAACTTGAGTCAAAATAGAAATTTGCAACTTCTAGGACAAACTATGTGCTTAAAACACTGTAGAAGTGTCATAATTAAGCTGTTAAAAGAATGGCATATGGGAGGTAGTCTTATAAGTGAGACCATGTAACATTAGCTATACACGTACAAGTCTTTTAAATGTTTAAAGTGTGTTAGCGTGTGAAAGTGATGTATGTAATGATGTCATTCTCTTAAGCAGAAGTCTGTAAATTGGGTCTAGAATGTCTCCCCAAGGGCCACCTGTTTAATGATTTGGTCCTCAAAAAGGAACTATTGGAAGGTGATCAAACCTTTAAGAAGGTGGAGGTTTTAAGTCACTGGCAGTGTGGATTTGAAGGGAATTTGTAAGACCCCAGTCTCTTCCCTTCTATCTTTGCTTCCTGGCCACCAGGAGATGAGAAACTTCCTCCACCACACAATCCCTCCTGTGATACCTTGGTGCTTTGCCCCAGGCCCAGAAGCAATGGTGCCAATTAGCAACGGGCTGAAAGCTCTGAAACTCTGAGCCAAAATGAACCTTTCTCCTTTTAAATTGGTTAACTCAAGTATTTTGTTACAGTAAAGGAAAGCTGATTAACACACAGGATACTCTGGTTATCTATTGTTGTACAGCAAGTCATTCAATACTGACACAAAACCCTAACTACCATTTCTCCTTATTATTACTGTTTGTTGCCAATGTGGAAGATGTGTAGATCCCAAGTATAAAGCTAACTAGCTCTATTCAGGGTGTTTTTAGATATAGCAGTGGAGCCAGGAGTGAGTATAAAGTTTTCCTCACTTACATGCCTAACT
Organism: Hydrochoerus hydrochaeris; assembly: GCA_004027455.1. Classification (NCBI taxonomy): domain Eukaryota; kingdom Metazoa; phylum Chordata; class Mammalia; order Rodentia; family Hydrochaeridae; genus Hydrochoerus; species Hydrochoerus hydrochaeris. Next base: position 224,854 of record PVLA01002346.1, on the reverse strand, counting down.
GTTGATGCTGACTGTCAGCTGGTATATTAAGCATTTTTCATTCTGGTAATTTGACATCTGGGGCCCTATACACATTGGAGGGTCTTTCCCCTCACCCCAGGACTAGCTAATTCTTCTACATAGCAAAGGATTTTCATATGCAAACCATCTACCCACCTCCAGTATTGTGTACTCTAGGTCTCTCAAAGACTGAACCGCTGTCCTACCCTAATCACCATAGGAACAGGTACCGCACAATCAGTGACAATCCCTCAATCCTACAAATTAATTACATAAACAAGTGAATCCTATACCTACACAGTCTGCCTTCCTAGTCCCTCCAGAGGAAATCACAGTGAAGTCTCTTTCCCTGGTGTCCTTCCTCTTTTTGCCTCCTGACCAGCCCTGATGTTTTCTTGTATAGTCCCCCACAATGTGGTATGCCTTCTGTTTCCAGAGACTGTAAGTATAAAAATATTTCCCTTCACGAGTGCCCTTTCTGTGTCTGTGTGAACCACCATAGCTCTTTAAACCAAATCATAAGTACGTCTTAGAACAACTATACTTTGGTTATTGACAAGATCACCTCCCTATGGCATTTGCACATAGCTTGTGCTTCCTCACATGATGGCTGCTGGGTTCTGAGGGTGAGCATCCCAGAAAAGATGGAAAGAAAGCCAAATAGATGCAGAATCACCCTTTCCCTGAGCCTCAAAAGTTATTCAGTGTCTCTTCTCTCACTAACTAGTCAGAAAACTCAACCTATATTCAAGGGGAAAGAGTTGGGCATGGCGTGTTCAAGGGGAAAGAGTTGGGCACGGCGGTACATATCTGTAATTCAACACTCTGGGAAGTTGAGGCAGGAGGATGGCAAGCTCAAACCTAGCCTAGGCAATATAGTACCTCAGCAAGAACTTGTGTCAAAATTTTAAAGATTACAAAGGGCTGAAGTTGTAGCTCAGCATGAAGTTCAATTCCTAGTAATACATGCACAAACACACCCAGAGACACAGACACACAGACACACAAAGGGGAGTGGGGATTAGACTCTGCCTCTCAGTGGGAAGAGTGCTGAAGAATTTGCCACCATGTTTTAAAACCACTACAGATGGATTTTATTCATGATGCATTCATAGGCCTTTTAATAACTAATGCATGAGTTTAAGAATAGTTTTGCTCAGTTCAGATATTTCCACATGTGGTAGTCAGGTTCAACTTTCCAAGTGCTATTTTTGCCATTCACCTTTCACTATTTATTGGTGAAATATTGAGAAACCATATCTCTTGTAATGTTTTGAAGTTGAGATTTTAATGCACTAAATCATGCTACATTCTTTTATATATTTTGGAATTATTTTATGTTCAGATATGAAACTTTATTTTTGTTTTCCTGTCTAGCCATTTCCTTATCTCAAATTTAGAGAACAATATTCACTTAGTGAACTGAATTGTGGGACAAAATTAAAAATCAGACACACATATTTAAAAATCAATCTATTAAAATTCGTCTGTGTGGAATGTGAAAAGTGGTTGTTGGAATTCAATTCAAGTGTTACCTGTTGACAAGAATTTATGTTTTCTTCATCTCATTGCTGATTTTACTCTCATTAGTTAATTTTGAGAAAGATTTGAAGAAGCTGCAGCAAGAGCAGCCAGCCTTTTAACTGATGCAGAAGTGATTAATTCATAATTCTGGATTATCCTTTTCAAGATACCAGACAGGAGCAAGGAAGGTGACTATAGTGGTAGTTTGTTACCACTAGCAAATAACGCCAGAAGACCTCAATCTGCTTCAAGAAAACATGATGAAGGCATTACATGGGTGATTCTCAGTATGAGGAAAATGAAAACTCTCAGAAAAAAGAAAAGCATAGAGGCTCACATCTGTAATTCCAACACTTGGGAGGCAGAGGTAAGAGGGTCATAAATTCAAGACTAGCCTGGGCTACATAATGAGAGCCTGTCAAACAAGAACAACAAAAACAATAACAATAACAACAACAACAACAAAAACCCCAAACTTAAATGAGCATTAAAATTTAGAATGAAAGAGGCCGGTCTAGCATTAAAATATATAGACAAACTGGGCCTGGTGGTGCATGCCTATAATTCTAGCATTTGGGAAGCTGAGGCAGGAGAATTGCTGTGAGTTCAAGGCCTGCCTGAACTACATAGCAAGACCCAGTCTCCAAAAAACAAACAAAAGAGTGCAGATTAATGGATAAAACTAAAGGAGAAGGGAGCGGTGACTTAGTAAAACCCCAAGGGGAGACAGCAACCACTGTCCAAGGAAAGTGCTTGGAAAAAGGTTCAGAAACCTCCTTTGTCTTTAGGGGATGGACCTTGTGTACAGAGAACATCCAGAGGCAGGGCTTTTAGTATTATCTTGAACTCAAAGAAGAAAGGACGGTTGTTATCTCTGAAGATTTCACCCGCTAAGGAGTCTTTGGTAATGGCTGCCCACCATGCACCTCGAGGAGGTGAAAACAGTCACTGGAAGACCAACATCCTGTGTGATAACATCGAAGGAAATGAGAGGAGGAAATCTTCTAGCAACTCAGTTCCCTTATCTCTAGGAAAGGCCATGTCCAAACATCAGCTGATATCCCTTGAAAGCTGCAGGAGGTATGGAGAGTTGATGTCGGGAGTAACCTTCCCACAGCCTCCCCTGTGGCATGCACACAGGGGACCCAACTTTTCTTCATTCTGTGAGATAACGTGTTGCCTGAGCCTTTCGCAGAAAGGCTCTTCATTTCCACTTGTGAAATGGAATGGCCTTGTTTCTCCCAACCTTCCTTAAGGTCCTGAAGATCGACCCTAATCTAGACAGATTCCCTCACAGTTTATATTTGCTGAACTCTTTGTTTCACTATACAGGCATTAGACTGTTCAACTACGGGCTCTTTCTTAGTTATTCTCTTTAATCCATGGGATATTCTGACCCTGAGATCTTGATTTATTCCATTTCAAAATAACAATAACCACTTCTACATCTTTTCTTGTACTTCTACATGTAGCTTCTGTCTCCAATTTTTAAAATACTGTAAATTACAATGTCATCAGAGTAAATGACACTATATTCTACTATGCATTTGAGTTTTTTAGTGCACATGTCTTATCTATTTTATTAATTAAAACTTCTAATAGCAAGAACTATTTATTCCTTGTTATTATGGATTACTTTTCTAGTGTTCAGTAAAGAGCCTTGAAGAAACCTTTATCAACAGTGCATAGTGTTGTGCATCGTACCATAGTGTAACCCTTAATTCCATCTGCCTTAACAGTGTTTCATGTGACTTTTTGTACACTCAATAACTAGCACTGAGAATGTGTACAGAATGTGTTTTTGGCAGAGATATTGGTTAAATAAAGTTTTATTGAACAGATGAATGGAAGGATGGGCAAGTGAGTGAACAAACAAATTGATGGATGGATGAGTGGATGGATGGATAGCTGGATGGATGAAACATTAATTTGTATTACTAATTTAAATCTTTTGTTCCCCCCTGGCACTGGGGATTGAACCCAGGGTCTTCAAAATGAGCTACATTCCTAACCTTTTAAATGTTTTATTAAAAGAGGGTCTTTCTACATTGTCCAAACTGGGATTGAATTTATGATTCTCCTGCCTCAGCCACTCAGAGTTCCAGGATTGCAGGCTCACACCATGATGCCCAAAGCTTGACCAAAATCTTTTTCAGAATCAGTTTGCACATGTACTAGTCTACTCTTCCTGTCTTCCTTTTAGGCTGTCTTAAATCTGATTCCAAAAATCAACCTGATTTAATGTCTAAAGGTTGTGAAACCTTGCAGAGCATTTTCCTTTACAAATAAAGAAGGGCAGGCGAGAGGACATGTGGAGGGCAGCCCGGCCTTGCCAGCCCCGTGTCTCTCTTTCCCCAGTGCTGTGCTTCTGTTAGATGCTGCAAGCCGGTGAACACTAATGTTTCCACACAATCCATGGCTTCTGTGCTCCTTATTTTCCAAATAGAAGCAGCAGAAGAGGCCATGAGCCTCTTGGAGGAGACTAGGACTGAAATCTCTGGGGAGGTAGAGGGGAGATAGAGTGAGAAGGAAAGGAGAGAAGCCCAGGTGGGGAGGGGGAAGGCTAGAGATGAAGCTCCAGCATCCTGCTGCTACCTCTGTCCCTCTGTGGCCCTTTGCTGTGCCTCAGTTTCCTCTTCAGAAAAATGGGGCATCTGGACTGCTGTGGTTTTGGAGTTCTTGCAGCTCTAAAGTGTCTTGGTTCTATGAGAGCCAAAGTAAACACAACTGGCTCACTGTATGTGCAGAGAATTGTAAGTATCTCAGCAGGGAAGCAGGAGGCCTGGGCCCTAGCTTGTGGCTTCAGAGATTCCGGTTCACAAGCCATTCTTTCATCAGCTCAGAGACATCCCTGGAATTCCTTATGAAAACGAGGCTTAGTTGTGTGTGTGTGTGTGTGTGTGTACGCATGCATGCATGCGTGTGTGTTTCAGACAGACAGACAGATACACAGACAGACAGACACAAGTAGATCCTTCTATCTGGACTACGATCCCTGACACTATTGTACCCCTCTTCACCCAATTCCATTCATACCAGATCTACTGACAATTTTCAAACCCCTGTAATATTTTAAATGCAAACATTTCCAAAGCATTGGTCTCTTCTAATTTCTGTTAAAAAGGAGAGAAGACCTGGGGGCCAGCAGTGCAGTGGAGTGGTACAATGTGTGCTTAGCATGCACAAGGCCTGGGTTCCATCCCAAACACCAAAAACAAAAAACCACTTGCACCCATGTAACACCCCTCATTTTTCTGTTCTCTTTACCTCTTTTCTGCTTAATCTCACAGCGTCAAAGATATGAGTGTGTTTTGTTGTGGGTGTCTTCTTTGTTTTTGAACTGTCTTAAAATACTAGTAAAGGAAACGAGATCAACAGATTCAAAGAAAGAGGGAGCTGCAGTTCACACCGAAGTTGTTGCTTTTGCCGGGGAGCACTCGCAAGTCTAAAATAAGCCTCGCAAGTGCCATTTGCCTGGAAAAGAGAGTAGCAGAGAGACAGATGTTTCTCTCATTATTTTTGTTCAGAGACACCATTGCTGTTCAGACATGTCACCACCCAAAAGGGCCACCAGCGCAGAGCAGAAGAGACAGCTTGTGTCACCTATCTCTGTGACTTTCCACTGGGCCCCAGGGAAGGAGACCATGGCTTGCACTTTTAAAATTGAAAGGTCTTGACTTTAGAAAGAAAAACAATATGCAATCAGTTATTTCTCACGTCAGGAGACAACCTGCTACCTGACTGTCCAGCTAGCATCTTACCCTGTGGTCCTTGACAAGCAGAAACTCTGCAAGAAGCTGAAAACTAAGCAGGAGAAATGAGCAGAGGCAAGATCAGGAGTGTTTCTCTCTTTTCTTTCAGTTTATCTTGAGATAGTCATCTCACTTTTTAATCTCAAAGACCCAACTAATTCACATGGGGTTTTGTTCCATGTTAACACCTTCAAATCTGGGTAATGACTTCCAGGTTTTCTTATTTGGTGAAAATATGAGTACTTTTTCCGGGGATATTCAAGCCCACTCTTGAGAAAAGACCTGAGCTACCAGAAGGCTGGGAAACGCTGCATTCTTGAATGTGTTGGGCAGGATTTCCTACAAAGGGTCAAGAAAACATACTTTCCCATTGTCTTTGTTTAAGCCATACAAAGTCCTTGTGTCCAACTGGAGACACTGTTGGTCGCTGCCGTGGCAACTCAGGAAGATGGGAAGGTCACCCTGGGCACTGCAAGAAAACCCCTAATGCTCACCTTTTCAACAAAAGCAAATGAGAAGACAGGGTGCTTCTGGGTATATCCTGAGGTGCACTATGTACCACTCCATCCCATTCACCTCCTTGGTAAAACAGGAAAAGTGCAGCAGGAAGCAACAACGTATAAACCAATACACGGGAGGTACAGCTTGACTTATCAGCACTCTTGCATAACAACATTCTAAGAGCCCACTCCTTTTTGAATTAAAGGAGAGAGCATCGGTATACAAGAAAAGCAGAAGAAAGAATTAGTAATAACCTTATGAATCTTGAAGTGGTAGTCTCTGTCTTGCTTGTAAGAGGTAAAGTTCCAGAGGGGTTAGCCACAGAAACCCAGCAGATAGATTAATGTCTGGATGGTGGAATACCAGTCCCAGGTCTGGCTCAAGGTCCAACGCTGCATAGACAACATAAAATCTTGGGAATGACTCTAAAAGTCAACAGCTCTGAAGCTCTGCCCACCACAACCTGGAGCTCTTCGCTTCTGTGCTGCAGGCATCTGTCAGCTGGGTCTCCCTTAGCATTCAGCCAGGGTCATCCTACTCCTTCAATGCCCTTTAAGCACCTTGCACTGCCGAGACTGACCTAGCAGGGCTTGCTCATGGTGGACATCCACAGTGAATACCTAGGGCCTTTTGCAAGGTCAGTGTTTCCAAGAATGGCTCCATTAGGAAGCTACGTTTCAAGGGCTTCTTTCTTTATGTTTCAGAACAGCGCATTTATTGTGGTCATGAGTGCACAGCAGAGGTCAATGCCTAGCAGAATGCAGGGGCTTGAGAAAGCTTATACAAGGCCGACAGTGAAAGGAAGTGATGTAGAAAAATATTCTCGGTAGAGGTGCCTATCACTTGCTGGGTTTTTAAGCAAGAACTTAATGGTGGTAATCTGTCAAACAAACAAACAAAAGGAACATGGAATAGGTCATAGGTATCAGAATCTTTCAAAGGTGCTATGGCAGCTGAGTATTTCCCAGGTTGGGGACAAAGATAAACCACATGCGACATGATCATTGGTGGGGGTCCCCTGACACTCTTCCCTTCCCTATCACTCAAGTTACCAAAACAAATTATGAGCCTAAGATAAATGAAAAAAAATCACTAGTAAGTTAGTGCCATTAATACTATTAGTTAAAAAAATACTTCATATTTTATACTCATTTTCATAAGTGCTAGTTAAATTAGATAGTGATAAATTGACCCAGAAAAACTTTGCACATACATACAGAGTGGTGTCTAGCAATGATGCCTAGAATAGAAAATGAGATGCTCATTTTCAGACAAGTTTGTGCTAAGGTCAAATTGCATCTCCACAGGCTGGGGTAAACTGAATAAGCCCAGGAGTCCCAGTTTTATGTATTTTTGTCCACAGCATATTCCAGAAGCTACTTACATCAAAGAACTTGCATTCTCACCATGGAACATGCACACAACATTTACAGAGGCAGGAATCCAGGGAAAGTATTATAAATGCCTCTAGGTAAAAGTGATATGATTCCATTTAATAGGAAGTAGGAAACAATAAAAAAAACTCATCTATGCTGCTAGAAGTCAGGATGACAACAACCTCTATTCAGGGGTAAGGATTAGTGATTCTAAGAGATCGTTTTGGGCCACTGAAAGCATCTTGGCTTTTTGATCTGGGTGCTGGTTACATGAGTATATTCAGCTGTAATAATGTACTCCTTGTCCACAATTTCTGTTGTATGCACGCTATACTTCAGTGACATTTTATGTAAATTCCCACAGGTGATACAGAACCTAGTACTGAAGTACCAACGGATCTCTGACAGGCTCTGGCTTGCTTCACAGAGAGAGCAAGACAAGCTGGGCTTAGATTGCTAGATGAGGGGGCCTGAACCAGTAGTGCCCACTCATTCCTGGAACTCAGAATTCCTGATGCATAGAGGGTTCCTTTAACCTATTATCAAATAGGTGAAGGAATCAATGGGTTAAATATCCATTTTTCCAAACAGAAGTTTCAGTAACACAATTGTAAGGATCAGATTACCCAGGTAATGTTTCCAGCATTTGATGTTCTAAACTGACCTCTCGGTAACCATGGCAAATCAAATTAGTGCTGTGATGTAATTTGTAGAGTTTACAAGGCATCTCACAATGTGCTGGCACCATGCACGTATGCCTGCAGGAATGTCCAGACACACACCTCGTTTAGTTTGGTGGGCTCCATGCAAGATGTGAACGAGGCAGACACTCCTCCGTCTCCACAGTGTATTCAAGCACTTCCAGCAGTTTAAGCTGCTCAAGGTCAAGGACTAATTTCCCAGCAGGTAAGTGGCAGAGCTACCACTGGAACTCAGGTCCTCCCTTTCCAAGTTCACTTTTGAGTTTTGAAGGCCTGATGGGCTCCTGGGCAACATAAAACTTTTCTTGCCAGGTGGCTTGAAATATCTGTACCAGGGACTCTCTTTCTCCAGTGAGTGGTGAAGATTTTCAAGCAAGCTATTTTTCTTATGCTTGTATTCATTCACTTCTTCAGCAGATTTCTAATGAGCCCACATTACGAGGTAGCACTGTTTGTTAATTGCTCTGAAATATAAATAGATGGTACGTGGAGCGCAGTGAGTAATTTCTACTATACATGGTTATTATAAGAAATCACTAAGTTTTGTAGGGATAAAGAGATTAAAGTCCACGAGAAACAGTCTAGTGGAAAGAAGTTAAGCAACCAAATGAATGCAGGGAATTCATGGATGAGGCCTGGGAGAATATTGTTTTTCTTTGATTCATCTTTCTGTTACTTTGATTATTGTTTTCACCTAAAAATAGTGTTTAATATCAACCGTGTTATTATGGTATCATTTTGCTTCAATATGTGCAGGGTGGTAAGAAATGGTATTGTACATGGTCAAATAATGCAAAAACAATTATCATCACCAAAAATACCACTGAGATTCATTTCCTATAGCTATTAGGGAATTCATGGATGAGGTCTGGGAGAATATTGTTTTTCTTTGATTCATCTTTCCGTTACTTTGGTCAAATAATGCAAAAACAATTATCATCACCAAAAATACCACTGAGATTCATTTCCTATAGATATTAATGAAGGAATAAAACTTGGCATTGCTGTGTTTTTACACAGGCCCACACTCAGAGAAAATGTCATGGGGAAAAATGATGTTTTTCTGTCTTTGTTCTACTTTCTCTACTGAACATCATGGGATACAAAAGACACAGTATTCTTATGTGGCCTAGATCTTCCCAGCAAAAACACAAATCCAAAAAATAGTTCACCCTCTCAACATATCAGGCCAGGTACATGTTTTGGGCTGGAACCTTACCAAAATACAGCTTTTCTTTAATACAGAAGTTGTTCTCGTACTTCTTTCAAAGCTGCTTATAATATTCCTAAGGAAATGAGTCCACATGTAATTGTGAGATCAGTATCCCAGAAAACAGTCAAAAGACTTCTGCTTTGGATTAGAGGAAGATTAAAATGCTGTTGCTATCAAATAAAGTCATCACTCAAAAATTACTAGCATTTCTTTCAATTCTTTGAAGAAGGTCATGGAGGAATTGGCTAGTACACTGTTTCCCTTAAAGGTAGGTATGACATTTTTCAATGTATTTAGTACTTGGTTTGTTCCCTGAATACACACCAACACTGTAGAGACCTCTTTTTTAAATTTAATCTGTTTTGGAAGCTTCAAAAGCCTCTGAATCAGAAAAGAAACAGATTACCTATAAAGGTAAGCCCATCAGAATCACAGCTGACTTCTTGACACAGACCATCAGATCAAGAAGACCTTGGAGCAAAGTATTCCAAGCTCTGAAAGAAAATAACCTCCATCCCAGACTGACATACCCTGCAAAACTATCACTAGAAATTAATGAAGAAGCAAGATGCTTCCATGAAAAAGAGGAACTGGGGGAGTTTGTGACCACCAATCCAACACTACAGAGAATACCGAAGGACATTCTAGAGAGAGAGAAAAAAATACTAGGATTTTAGGAACAGTGGCAGAAAGGCCTCAATGAGTGGGGCAGGCAGTAGAATGAAAGAGAAAACTAGACAAACAAAGGCAGAAAAATAGCATAGCAGAAATGAGGCAGAGAAGGATAACTAGAATCTCTAACATAGATGGCCTTGATACACTATATGGTTAATAGTGCACCAGGATTTAAAACTCACATTACTCACACTACTCTGCTTAGATGTATTATATTCTGTTCCAGTCATTCTACCTGTACTAGATTTGAGGGCACAGACAGCAATCCTGAAAATAACAGGATATAGTACAGTAATCATCCTTAATTTCCTATTAACTTAATCTAAAGCTCTGTAAAACCTACACTGTTTTACCATGACTGATCGTAATCGAATCTAGTTTGTTGGATCGCTGTTTTGTATTGATAGATTTTATTCAAAGCTGTTATGATTGATAGTATCAAGTCTGAGAGTATAGGCAACTGCACTTAAGATGACAAGATCCACTAGAATATCCACTATGGTTTGATTATTACCTGTCTTTGAAGTTTTATACTGTCTACAATGTTTTATTTTTACTAATTTTGTTATTTACTGCTTTACTCAATTATACTGCTATATTCAATTATGCCTGATGATATAGGCATTCTATTGAAGATAATAAGAAACAACACAGTAATCATTGTAGATCACCTTGTACTGTGGTTTTATATGACTTTTTGGTTTCATATTTTTATAGGAATTTGTTTTGTTTTGTCTTGCTAAGTTTTGTTTTTCCCTGTCATACAGAAAGTATAGAAGTACATGCAGATATTCATGTATGCGTAGCTGTCTACAGTCTCACTGTTTGACTATCTACTTTGTATGCTTTAATTTTGTAACTTGAACAACTATTTCTAAGAGGACAATCTGTAATTTATTAACTAGTGATTATTATTGTTTATCTTTTTTTTTGAAATTCTGTATTATCTCTACCCTTTACATGCTTTTGTTTCTCTTTAAATAAAAAAAAAGCCTCTGAATCTCCAAAATCATAAAGGTTATAAAAAGTCTGACTTAGACAAAAAATTTTGATACCTGTTGACTCATGAAGCACATGATATACTTGGCTTCAATGTACCTGGTTTTGCTTCTTTGGAAAATAAACAGACACAGCATTAACTGTGACTCATTACCTTTGACATTGGTGTGTGCTTACAACCAATTGACTTGTGGTCAACAATTTTTAAGTCATGTCCACTACTGCTAAACATTTGTTAATTTCATCAGCCATCAGAAACCTGCATGACAATGGACACATCAGTTACATAAGAAACTTTCTGTCACGGATGCAAAGGAGACTGTAACATTTGTTTTCTTTTATATAAGTCCAGGAACTTTCCAAAGAGCAACTCTTAAGTACTTAGCCAAATACCAGGCAATAGGCATTTTGTTGTTTTCTATTTACATTAAGAAAAAAAAAGGTTCTCTCTCAAAATATAGGAGTGTGTTAGTCAATTTTCTGTCATTGTGACAAAGTACCTGAGGAAATCAATTTAGAAAGATGAAAGGTTTATTTTGGTTCATGCTTTTAGAGGTGTTGGTCCCCTTACCTTCAAGCCTGTGATGGGACAGGGTATCATGGTGGTAACACAGAGAAGAGGAAGTTAATCATCTCGAAGTAGCTGAGAAGTAAAAGAAAGTTTAGGAAGGGGCTGGGGTGCACCATCTCCTTCCAGGACATACCCCCAGTGACCTTACTTCCTCTCACTGGGCTTCTCTTAAAGGTTCCGCCACTTCCTAATAGTGCCACACCCCAGGACCACACCTCTAACACACAGGATTTGGGGGAGAGATTTCAGATCCTAACTAATCAAGGAGACTAGCCATGGGCTTGACTTAGCTGGCAGATAATATTTTTTCTATAATAAGGATACCAGTCTTTCCACTCAGGACCTGATCGTCATGATCATGGGCACTGCAATTCTGGAATAAAAGAATGAGTGCAGACGTTATGTAAACATTTCACTTCTGTAGGTTGAGGTTAAAAAGGCAGAACCTTAACAATATCTTTGAAAGCAAACAATCCTTTGTGTGGTAATCACCTTCCAAAATGGCCCTTCAGGATCTCCACCACCCAAATGGGGAGTGGTGATCATCATAACCAACAGGACACTGCAGAAGTGATGCTGTGTAACCTCTCAGGAGAAATCAGGAAAGACATTTGGCTTCCATATTTATTCATGTTGACCTTGTTAGCTGCCATTTTCCAAGTGTACTGGTTTGTGAAGTTAAACCCCTATCTAGGAGGTACACGGGTTTTTTTGTTTTTTTTTTTGAGACTGATAGCTCCCGGTACTGTACCTAGAAACCACTAGATGAAAATCAGAACAGTCCACGAAAAGGGATGAGGAAAAACAAGAGGCAGCTGTAGTGACTGGTTATAGTTAGGGACTCGGTCTAGTGACATAACATTGTAGGTGATTCCTCTGTCTGTTTTGAGCTTGTCCAATTCTGCCTGACCCTCAGTTGGGGATAGAATCTATTTAAAAAGATTCAATAAGATTAATCTTTAGGATTTTATAAGTCTACATTTTGTGTAAAGCTGAAATTTTGTGTCCATGCAATTTAAATAATTTTTAATCTTTCTCACAGACTGAAGGTACTTACATATATCCAAGCTATGCATTTTACTTTCCTTTATTAATTAGAGAGGACATCTGCATTAATACAGGATCATTAATTCATGATCTAGTGGGTCTTTTCCACCTCTAACTTCCTTGATGAAAGAGAATGAAACAAAAAGGAACTGTTTGATCAAGACTTCTCCCACAGATTTGAAAGATAGCCCCTGAATAACATTAAAGATACTGAGTTTACTGTTGTCTAGTTTGTTGTAAGATAAACACATTAAACAAAAATGGAGGCATTAAAATTCAGGTTTTCTATTGCCATTTGCAAAATCATTACGGTGAAAGCGTATTGTCATTCTCTTTAAATTCTGGAGAAAACCAAACATTCATAATGGCATTGTAGATATATAATTTCTTGAAACTGGAATCATAGCATCCTTTAAGGGACTCTCAGGAGATATCATTGAAGTGCTAAGTAGTCCTGTCATACTTACTCATTTAGGCCACACCCTCAGCCTTCCATATTCACTTTCTTCTGTCTTGGTCAGAGTTTGGGTGAATTTTCCTGGTGACAACATATTCTAGAGGAGCCGAGAAACATTAATTCCAAATAGAATCTCAGAAATAAAGTCACATGTATCACCAGTAGGTCACTTTCCTGTGGCTGCTGTAACAGTTTACCACAGATTTAGTGGCTTAAAAGAAAGCAAGCACAGTTATATCTTACTGTTCCAAAGGGTTGAATTCTGGCACAGGTCTTGCTGAGCTAAAATCATGGTGCCCATAGATCTCTGTTCCTTTCTGGAGGCTTATTGGGAAGCCATTTCCTAGCTTTTTCCAGTATCTGGAGGCTGCTACATTCCTCGGCTCATGAAATTCCTTTCTCCATTTTCAAAAGCAGCAAGTCCTTCTTGGATCACACCACTCGTACCTTCATCAATAGCCAACTCCTTCCATCGCCCTCCCCCACTTTTAAAAACTCCTGGTGTTTCCACCAGGCCACTTGGATAATCCAGGTTCATCACTCCATCTCAAGACCTTCAACTGAATCACATCTGAAGTTTATTTGGCCATTTAAGAGAACATATTCACATGGTTCAGAGATTAGGATGCAGACATCTTTGGGTAAGCAATTATTATACTGATCATAATAATGTTTAGGCTGTCTAAAAAGAGTGCTCTTAGGGTTGCAAGTATGGCTCAGAGGCAGAGTACTTGGCCAGAGTGTAGGATGCCCTAGATTTGATCCCCAGTTTTGAAAGAAGACAGGGTGGGGGAGTTGTTCTTCTTGAAAAATTGTGGTTTTTTCAGTTAGAAGAAGTAAGTGAGTGTTACCAGACTGGCCCTAAAATATAGTATAAAGAGACATGGCAGCCAACAGCAGGGGTGACTTCATCTGAAGTAAATTTCCTACCAATTTTGTTAGAAAAAAGAAGAGCAGAGAATGCATAGCTCTATCTAAGAGTGACCATTGCTTCCCCAGGGTTATTGTTACTGCTTTCCTTAAGATTCCATGGAGATATCAAACATTAGTTCTGTAAGAGTTACTGTTATATTTAGACATTTTTATTTTTAAGAATATTTGATCTGTAAGGAAGAACTATATGCCTTAAATTTGTGATACATGAAAGAAATAGGGAGGGAAGCCAAGATTTGTTTTCATTTGACATTATTCTAGTCTCTTTTTCCCAAGAGGTAGAATCCACATTTTGAATTCTGTTAATCATCTGCTTCCCAACAGTAATTATTTATGGACTAAAGCAAGCAATGCATTTCTTAGCCACCCCCCTTCTCTATTACTATTAATGTATTTTCTTATTCAATTTAATGTTTTATTTGCATGATAGATAATTGGTAATTTATGAAATGGGTACAATTGCAAAGCTCTGACAGTACGGTACCTACTCTGTCATTGAATAACTATGTGAAATCCATCCCATTTTGACCAGATTAGAAAACCCAGATGAAAACGAAAAGCTACAATTACAAAGGGCACATGTTTGACTGGCCAAAAGTTTCCGTGAAATACGCATTCCAAATGTGAATTTAATACACTTGAAAATGCTACCTGGAATTCCAAACATGAAATAAGACGAAATGGTGTCCAGATACTTGGGCTTCTTAGATAGGAACCAGGGCTAAAGTGAGTAGAGGAAGATTTATTTCTCTGCTGGACAAACGACACAGATTTCCTTTTGATGGTCACTGCTCTCCACACAGAAGGAGTCCTGGTGCCCACGCACCCCACACAAGCATATTTAAGGTTACAATGAGAATAAAGGTAAGACATGTGCAGCCCATATTTTTCTTCCTATTAAAACATCTTGGACAAATGAGAAGGAAAGATTGAGCCTTTTTTCTTTTTTTTCCAAATCCTACAGGTGGTTTCAGTTACTTGATATGTTTCGTCTAATTGCTCAGATGTTACCTGCACAAAGGAGAGAGCAAATAATCTTTTGCAAAGTTATTTAATCAGCTTCTGAATGTTGTGCTTTCTTTAGCATAAATCCCCTTTTCTACCTGCAAAAGCTGAAATGTGCTGTGTTCCTGTCTCACCCTTTGCCATCCAGGCTCAAGAAGCTGCATGTGACCAGCATAGCATGGGGGCGGGGTGCGGAGCTGCCGCCAGCTGTTGCTAATAAAACACTGGGTCCCTGCACTGGTAGCTTCTTCCTCTGACTTTACATCCCCGTGGTGTTGGCAGTAATTGGGAGAGGGGTTAAAGGGCATTTCTCTCTATAGGGAGACAATCAGAATATTAATATTAATGCAATATCTGCTCCTTCAGGTGGATAAGATGAAATGATTTAAAAAAGGCTTGATCAATCATTCCGTTTCTTGGCAAGAAAATGATGCCTTTGTATTTAAGAAAGAACATCTGGGTAGAATCACGGGGGGTTAAAAGAACAGGGTGGTTGGCAACCCAAAAATTCACTTCCTTGATAGAGTTAGAATTTCACTGCTCTAGGACTTCTGGCCTTGCTGGGGGCAAAAGCAAAACTTTGAAATGCTTCACTTGGGAAGATGTGCTGGCCTTTTGGCGCTCCTTCCTCCACCTCACTGTGCCCTGATTTATGAGCAGAGCTGAGCAAGGTATCCAGGGTGGCCGCTGCGTTGGTCTCACGCGGAGGACAAGGTGGCTGCTCCCAGAGCATTTCTGACTGCGACCCCTCGTTCGGCTCCCAGGGCGGCTTGTGAAGCACCCATAACCCAAGTCTCCTCAGATCGTTCGAAGACGGGGAGAGAGTGTCCAGTGTTTGCTACTTGCTTACGTCCAGGACACCTTGGAGGCTGCACAGAAGAACGTTACCCATGGCCAGACAGACATGAGTTTTTTTTTGAAGACATCCAAGGACTTGAGGTTTTGCTCCTGAAAGCACAACTGAGCCTTGTGTAAGAGACAAAGATGTGTGGCCTCGGGGAGGGGGGGTGGGGACCCACTGATCCTTTTACTGTTCTCTCTCTGAATGGTGACAGACCCAGCATGGAGACATTTGTGACCTGCGTCCCCCTTGCCAGATGCCAGACGGCCATTAGTTAACCAGAGAGGCGACCTTTGCCGTGACATTCCCGCCACCCGTTCACCCCCCCCCCGGGGAGGCTTTGGGAGTCCGAGCTGGGAATACAGTGCACGGTGGGGCTCAGCAGGGCAAAATCAGCACAGGAAACACATTTGGAGAAGCAGAGGAAGGCAGGGACATGGAAGTCCGCAGAGAAATAAAGAGGAGGTAGCGCTCAGAGAGAGTCTTCCAAACTAGTAAGTGTTTTAAAGATCACAGTAAAATCCTCAGAGGTAGAGCTCAGTTTTTGGAAGAATATTCACCCACTCTGACCTCATTCTCTCAGTCTTTATTTTCATATGTGATACTTCAGTGGTCCAAACCCCCTAGGAGCCTGCTCTGCCATTTTTAATACCCTGAGGTCCACCCTAGATCTCCTCTCTCAGAATTGCTGCCAGAGTAATCATTGGTAAAAAGATTCCCAGCCCTCTTTCCTCATCCTTTATTCCCTACCTTCCTAGATACCCATTCACTTTCTATCCTTGCAAGATATTTAAAACATTGCTGGCACAATCGAGAAGGAAATACACATATATTTGCACGTACTGTAACATTTCTCATTGTTTAGAGAGATTTTTGTTTTCCCTATCAGAGCGCAAGTTTTATAATAGTGTCGAGTCCCCATTGCCTGGAACTGTATCTAGCACATAACGGGTACTTAATAAAGACATGCCGACTTAATGAATAAATATAGATTCATTCTTCACTCTCTAAGAGCACAGAGCATTAAAACATCCCATATAGATGACCAAAAAGCAGAAGGCTGGCAATGTCTAACTAGGAAAAAACAATTACTGGCCACGTTTTATTTCATGAGATGATGATTGATTCAATTACTATTGTTGTTCCATTTTTGGACCACAAGCAGGTGAGATGCTTCAAAGGCCTTCACGGGAACATGCATCCATACACGTGGTTTCTAAAGAAACACTATTCTACTCTTTAGTACATTATGTTATTGCTATGGAAACAGCGATATTTTAAAGAAGAACACTGGAACTTTCCAAATACAGTATTTATTCTTCTTGTGCTAGCAAAATAATGTGTTTCGCCTAAGAACTTGTTAGGTGGCCTGCAGCTAAATATAAAGAGGCAGATTCTCATCATGTGTAAGTCTATGGGAAAATTTGGACCACCAGCTTTTCAAGATACATTTTAAAATAAACTGACTGCAAAACTCTAGACATAATTGGGGCCTTCAGTGAAGCACTTAATATGTTTTCTGAGTTAGGAAAACTATATATGAACCCCGAAAATACCCCATGCAGGTTCCAGACTGGTATCACTTTGGGAGTTTTTAGAGGACTGGCCTTGCTTGTTCCTCTTTTTCCTATTTCATCAGTGTTCAGCTGGCTCTGCAGCCCTAGATTTCCTGGACTGGTGTCTCTTTTTAACCAAGAGGTTAAGAGATAAAGTTTGAACCAATATCTGTGCTCTAATAGCATAAGAGAAGAAGAACAAAACAGTACCATTAACTCAACTCTAGCTCACACATCACTTGCTAATGTTGCCCTGGTGCTGTTTTGTCCTCTCTACCTAGAGGTCTGCTACAGTTTGACCTTGAATGTTGCCCCAAAGGCTCATGAGTTATTATAGGCTTTGTTTCTAGTTTGGTGTATTGGGAGGTGCTGAAACTTTTAGGAGGGGGAGTCTTGTGGAGTTTTTAGGTCATTGAGGATGTTTTCTCAAAGGAGATTGTGAGATTCTCTCTCTCTCTCTCTCTCTCTCTCTCTCTCTCTCTCTCTCTCTCTCTCATGAATAGTCTTACTGTAATATTCTGTCCTGCTGCCTTCTCCTCCCCAACCAGATGTCTTGCAGCAATAAATTGACCTACTAATCATGAACCAGAACATGCAAATTGTAAGTTAAAATAAACCTTCTCTCTTTATAAATTAATTTGCCCCAGGTAGTTACTACAGTAATGGAAAGCTGTCTAACAATGCATTTTTAAAAGCTCTCTTCCTACTGATAAAAATTATTAGCAATTAATAAGTTGTACAACCCCAGCGTTATAGTGATCATAATTTCTTTCTTGTATTGAGTGCAAAATTGATAACATTTTAACATTAGTTTTTACCTTAAATAAGTTGTTTGTAAGTTTCTTTTTCCCTAATGATGAAAAGACCATAAATTTGAAGTCAGACCCAGGTACATCTTCTGTCTTTGCTAAATAAAAGCTGTTTGCCTTTGGCATAAATGCATAACATTGTTTTTTATTTTTTTTATTTTGAAGGTTTTTGTTTTGTTTTTTGAAGAAAGAACAAAGCCAATCAAAACAATGTAGTAATCACTTCTCAGCCTTTTGGCTAAGATCAAGTGAAAACAATGCAGTAAAACTGGTACAGAACTTCAGGGCAGAATACCAGGATAACAGTAATAGGTACCACAGTACATCTCGTTATCTTCACAGTAGGTGTCCATTCAATCAGGTATAGCAAAATCAAACCAAAAACAAACCAAAAACCAAATACCTAGCAAAACAGAATATTGAATAAAGCAAGACAATTGATCAGAATAAAGCAAAACAGTGAAAACAGTATTTGCTTTCAGAGAGAAGATAGAAGGAAATCCCCCATATTTGCTATATTGCATAGGGTCATCCTCCCAAGAGATGCTCAGACCTCTGACCCCAGGTCAGCATAATCAACCCACAATACAAGCATTTAGTTGCTTTATGTACCTTTGTTGCTGTCAACTCCAGCTGTCTTTGACACCTTCCAGTTGCTATGGGGGAGGGGGTGGGGGTGGGGGGTGGAATGTTTGATTCTCAGCCCACGGGCTGGTAGGCTCATGGGAGACTCTGACTTGTTCTCTTCCTGGTGCTCGGCTGCTCACTTGCACTGCCACTTAGCAGGAGGAAGTACTTGTTGCTTTTTTTGCATAACGTCGCAAAAATGACCTAATGAGATATCTTGAGGACAGATCCTAACTCAAACCATGGATTTCATTTATGTTTTATATGTGCCTTCTACACATTTCCCAAAAAGCAATTTTGTGTAATATTTCAATTTTGTGCATGAAACAAAGTTTCATAGTGTGGAATTTTCCACTTTCAATATCACGTTGTTGCTCAAAAAGTTTCAGGTCTTAAAGCATTTTGGTTTTGGGATTTTCAGATTAGGAATGCCGAATTTGTAGTAGTAGATTAAATGATTTGCATTAGATTTTATATTACCTTGGTGATGTATCTAAGAAAATATAAAACTCTCATGTTCTTCCTACTTCCTGTGAATAGTGGGCATGAGGCATACATTCCCTACCCATCTTCTGTCACTTTACCAGTCACCTCAAATTGTTCACAGCACTGTTTCACATTGATCCCCAGAATTTTTTTTATCGTAGAATCCCAAGCAACCACCAGAGTTGGCTTAAATCTATTTATCTTTCTTGAGTTAGATTATTTTCCAAGTTTTGACTGCTTTGAAGATGCATTTACTAAGGTTTATTTGCATACTTCTTTTTTATTATGTTTACTTAAAAATTCTAGAAAAGGTACTTATTTGCCATTTTTCATTGAACAAACTATAATTAAATTCCAATACATTAACACACAGAGAAACAAACTTTTCTGAAAATTCTATATCCCTACTACTTAAAACAATACATCCAGTTCTCAACCAGTCTGAAACTCAAACCCAACACTGAATCCCATTCATTTTACTCCATGAAATCAGTTTATCAATGATTTCATCTCCGGCTGTCCTTTATCAAGCTCCTGCACTCTGCCTTTATCTTCAGTGCCTCTGTCTCCCGGATCTTTGCCCACGCGATTTTTGGATGAAATCAATATCCTGTCCAGCTTTGTAGTGAGTGTGTGGTTCCCGACTTCACGCGGGCTCCTAGAGGTGCTCTGTGATTCCTCTGTAGAGCTGTGCTTGGCCTTTTCCCTACCCATTTCATCAGAGCCTCTACACGTTCATCAGTCTCCTCAATCTCCACGCCCGGGCTTCCGGGAGTCCAACCTGTCTCAAAGAACACGGATACCGTTAGGAGAGGACAGCCCAGCTGCCCTGAACTCTGCCTGCACCTCTGTATACACTTGTTCTTGGCTTGACCTCATGCTCTTCCTTCGTGATACCCTTGCCCCCTCTTATTCTGTGCTCCTCGTCTGAGCCAGGACCCTACAAAGCAATTAGTTACCTACCCCTCCCGACACACCTTTAAAATCTTTTCTTGGATGCATTCCTTTCAGCCTAGAAATGAGAACAAGAGTACATCTCACAAAAACGATCTAGCAGGCGAGCAACAACAAAACAGGAAAAAACAAAAACAGAACTCTGAGGCTTCCAGCCTGCTTGGAGTTTCACACAATCTCTTTATCCCCTACTGTAGGTGCTCCCCTCTTGCTCCAACTGTTGGGGGTAAGGTTGTACCTACTTCTGCATGTCCAAATCCAGCCTGCTCTGAGATTCAAATCAAATGTGTTTGCCTCCCTAATAGCCCCAAATACAAATAGTCATCTGCTTCCTTAGACTTTGATAGTGACCTGCCTCCCATACCAACCTCATCTCTTTCATCTTCCTTGTGCATCATTATGTACAAATCTGATCTCCTAACTACTGGTAATAAAATAAGGTAAGCATCTGTTGGATTTATCTCTGTGTTTCCAAAAGTCCTCGACAAGTGATTGCATATAATAGAATTTTCTTAGTTGTGTTCGTTGTACAGAGATGGTGAGTCTGAAGCACGAGGGTCTTATTTATTCCCTTTATAGAGTCCTATGTTATTAACCTTTTCTGCTTCAATTAGATCACAATGAGAGCATTTTTGTAACCTTGTAACAAGTTTCTCTGAAGATCTCACTTCTGCATACTCTATGTTGCACATAGTAGAAGCTAAATAAATGAACAAGTGAATACATTTTGGATGATGGTATCTATGAAGTTTAACTTTGTTAAGGGTAAAATCAGAAGTATTTTGACTACAATGAACAAAATTTTCTTGGTTAGTGCTGGAGGTGGAACCCAGGGTCTCACACATGCTAGGCGAGTGCTCCACCCCTGAGCAACACTGCCCTCCCTCAGAGGGTGCAAGCCTCGGGCTCCGGGCCAGCCCTGAGCTTTGATATGGACCATAACAGTGCTAACAAAGAATAGAGTTGATTCTCAACTCAATCATGGGGCTCCAGTCTTTCTCTTGTGCTACATTTCCATGTTTAAGATTTTGGCAATTTAACATCTTTTTAAAATTATAATGTAAATGTCATTTGTATTCAAAATCTAGCTGTCAAGTGGTGATTATTAAAGTCAAAGGTAAAAATGTTACTTGTCATAGGAGGCTGGTAGAAAATTCTGCTCCCACATTTCAGACCACAGAAGTATTTACAAATGTGGAGACAGGAGGTCAATTCCAAATAATTAAAGAAAATTGGTCAAGGATATTTTGTTGTCTACTTTGTGTAAAGTCAGGTGGAATCTAAATCTCAATACATGTACAGTTGAGGACAAAACTCCACTGAAGAGAATCTGGATGCTTTTGTTACTTTTTGTGTTATTTACAATAATTGATGTTTACCTAGGACCCCCATTTTACTATATCTGACAATGATAGGATTATGCAAAAAGCTCAGAGCACCTCAGGTACTTTTAGATCAAAGTACAACCCCAGATAGTAAGTAGTTTGCAGGTTCTGAGGAATGTACACTTTGTTACTGGATGGGACACTTTATGATTCTGAGTAGGGCTGATGAAAACATTCGCTTGAACCCAGGAGAAGAATCTATTGTCTAAGAATGCAAGAACCATATTGCACTTTAATAGTAAAAAGAAAGAGGCTTAGTCAGTAGTAGATAATCACACTTAAGAAAGGACAACATCAGCCCTTAGCAGAATTTTCCAGTAATTGTCTCCTTGAAAAGGCTCTAAATCAAGTAATTGCATAAAGATAAAACTAATGATACGAAGAAATAACTTGGCACATTTAAGTGTGACAAGTAAAGGTTGGTTGCGTTTGTTTTTCATTCCTTGCTGAAAACTAGAAGCTGTATTTTACACCTGTGGGAAGGAGCTATAGGGTTGAATGCAGAGATAAAAATACATCATGATTGCTTTCATCAGATGACCAGACTTCATATATAATAGACCTATGTGCATTATTTAGGGAGAGTTTTGCATGGAAATGAAGTATTAGTTACAACTCTGGTTTCCAACTACCTTATACAACTTGTCTCCCCAAAATGGATATTTCAGTCTCTAATTATTAAAAGATGAAAATGTTGGATAGATTGAAATCATTTGTCAGATCACGAAGTCCTCATAACATTTCTCAGCCTTAATAACACATCTGCTCTTAGAATGTGGTCTCTTGATAATAGCTGTCTAAAAGTGTCTGAATTTAGGGATTATTTGAGACAACAGATTTCCTTCTATTTGGAATTGAATGAGGCATCTGCTCCCTCCCAGTTAGCTTTGTGCAATAGTCTCAAGGCATTCATAAAAGGGCAAATCATTTTGAACATTATGAGAAGGAAAAAAGACCTCTGTTGACAATATGAGATTCACAAAGATGAATTAAGTAACTTTAAGGGTAGTAGTTTATGTATAGAAATATCATTCCACAGCTTATTTTATAATCTGGAGAAAACATGGTGGCTAGAACTAAAGGAATAACACAGCACTCCAAAACCAACAATTTAAGGAAAATGCTGATGGAATACTCAGTAGACATTCACAAAATTGTATCTGATTTAATTCAATGCAACCGACAGAACTCAGTGGAAATGGACAACTGTGATCTTTCCAAAGACCATATGCCAAATCAAGTGTCCAACTGCAAGACTAAACAGAATGAAAAATAATACATATAAGTCACCTTCTCCATTTTGCTTTCAAGAGAGAATATTCTAAAATAGAACTTTTATGCAAGTTAGAGGATATGCCGACGTAACTCCAAAGAGATAGAGGGCAAGAGTTCAGACATCCTTGACTGATAAAGAAGACACTGGTATCAGCTTGTCAACTACAGCTAATTATAAAAATTAACATTTGTAGTTGGGCAAACTCGTTTTGAAATGATGATGCTGCCCTTTTATTTCCACACACACCCACAAAAATATTCTTTACATTTAAAAAGAAGTAAAAGAAAAATTTGCATATTGTCATACTGCAGATAGCTTCCCAGATGGCACTAATGGATGCATAACAACAGTGAGATAACATAAAAAAATAAAACCATCCTCTTCCTATAAGTCAGTTGATATTACATGGACCTACATATGTGCAAATAATGCCTCCATTAAGTATATGACATTTGTAACAGAATTAGGTCCTCAAATGGTGCAATTGTGTGAAATGTGTGTATAATGAGTGTGTAATAATGAAGTGTAAAAATTGGGCCCTGCCTGAAAAAAACTGCAGCTGTCTAATCACTGATTATGTAGAACAACACTTAATTGTTTTGAAATAAGTAAGGTGTAATAAAAAACACCCTTCCCCTTGTCTTCTGTTTTTTCAAGGTGTCCTTATTCATTGCTCTTTCCATTACATTTGACACCACTGATTATCCTTCCTTTGAGAACCATTATGCAGTGGCATTTTCTGCCATGTTATTATCTTTTGGGCAACTCTTTTTCTGTGCATCTAACTTCTCTTCCTCCCAATAGGAGTTCTCAATGGGCAAGGGTTGGAGGATTAGGACCCACATCCTAGGACAAGTTTTAAATATATTTGGGGACTTTTCTACTTGTTCCAATATTTGGAAAGGACTACTGGTGTTTGATGGGAGTAGAGAGAAAAGGACAGAAGACTATAAACCTCAGTTGTTCCATGGACTTTACCAAACAAGTCTATGTAACAAGGTCTTCTTATGCCAAAAATGCTCACAGCAATCCACTACGGAGACACATTGTGGGAAAACCAAATTCTTGACCTCTCGTTTCCTAGTTGTAAACCTCTACTCCGCAGTCTCCTGATTCCAGGGAAGTCTGACTCGCAAACCCCCCCCCCAGAGAAGAGGGTCTCTCCCACTGTATCACCTTGTCCTTTAGTGTCATTTGGGCCTTTATCAGCTGCTACCAAAGATCTCCTCTCACGGGCAGTTCAGACTGATAAACACTGGAAGACAGTCAGACATCATCCTTTCTCCTCCCCTCCCCTCTCCTCCTTCCTTTTTTCCTCTTCTTCTTTTCCTTCTTCCTCTTTCTCTTTCCTCCTCCTCCTCTCTCTCCTCCTGCTTTTTCCTCATACCCAAAAGACTATGTTCTGCCAGTTCTTTTTATGTGCAATGTCTTTGGAATGTTTCTCTTCCAGGGCCCTGGCTACTCCTTAGCGGAAGCTTCCATTACCCTAGAGCAAGTCCAACTGGCTTCCCTGAAGGAAGTCCACCCTCCCTTAACTGTCCCTCGTGCTGTCACCACCGCTGTGTCTATGGAACACTCTCCACCATTTTGGGTCGTGCGATATGACAAATCTTGCCTATGAGTTCCCACTGTGGCTCCTCATCCCACCCTCACATCTCTTCTCCCTATCTCACCTGTCACCTTTACTTAGTCCCCTCACTTGGGTCTCCTGTCCTTCTGGGATAGATCAGCCTGATCTAACCCAGTGCATGACGTGAAGTGTTCATTCCCTGACCAATGCTTTCCAGCTATCCCTGACACTAACTCCATGTCTTCTTCCTCCTGCTTGCTGGCTCTGTGTGGAGCCAGAGGGGAAAAAAGAAAACCTCAGAAATAACACTCCTGTTTTTCTTTATTATTGTGACATTGGACTCCTCCTTAACATTTTGTATTTAATGATTTTTTAAAAAAATATTGCATTCAAATATTTTGTATTTTGACTCCTGAAGTTTTAGGTAAGCCCTGAAGTTTTGCCCAGAGGCAAATGCCTCCCTTGCCTCACCTTCATCCTGGCTGCTCTGAGCGGTCTCCTCTCCTTCTGTTCCTCCTGGGAGGTCCTGATGAATGGATTCAGTAGGGAGAGCCCCCTGGTCTCTATTGCTCTGTTTTTAGGACTGACTTAATGCTCGCCTGCTATCAGGTGTTCTATGGATACATGTTGACATGGCAGAGTCCTTGTCACCTGCAAGTTTGTGGCATTTGGATTCTCTCTAGGACTGAGGCTCCTATGTCATGCTCTTCACAGGGCTAAATATTCTGCCCCCTCTACCCAGTGGGTGCTTAATAAATACCCATGAGCATCCCAGAATACAAAAGCTGGATAGAAATTGGAGCCTCTGTGAAGATATCAAGATGCAATAGCAGAATGTTGACATTAGAAAACACAAGAGAAACAGACAAACAAAAAAAACCCTCAATATTATTCCACTCTTATTTTTGTTTTGAAATTTATCTGCAAGCCATTACTGGGTTCCAGTGGCTCGGAATGAGGTACACCCTGGGTTGGCTGGTCACTGCCCAATAGTTACTTACAAGTGCCATCCCCAACCATCATGGACACTCTCGGTTCACACCATCCACCCCTTGCCAGTGAGAAAGAGCCAGGACAGCTCCTCCTCCCTCCGTGCGAAAACACATGGCTATCAGACGGCAAGGTTCAGTATTTCAGACGCATGAGGCAGAGTACTTTAGTTACATCTCACTAGAGGGGGAAGAGTCACCATGTCGGAAGATAAGCACGTGTGAATTCAAAGGTGTGGCTTTAGCAGCTGAGTGTTTAGGAGCCTAGTGACACCATTGGAAAATGAGTAGGATTGGATATTTAAACCCCTGGACCTCAGGCTGCTAGAAGTACGACTCTCTGCCCTTCTCAAGCTGTGTGTAATTGGGTTCTGATGTTCAGAGAGTGGGCAGCAAGGAATCTAGGTCAGACCTGCCTTCTTCCTCCTCTTTGCATTCTTCTCTGCTCCCTTCCTCCTCCTCTTCCTTCTCTTCATCCTCCTCCTCTTCCTCCTCAGTCACATTCTTTCCAGCTACTTCCTACTCCTTTGCCACCCAAATCCCTTCCCTCAAAGCTGGATGTGGATAACAATGCAAACAGGACAAGAGCAGCAGTCAAGTAAATTTTTTGGTAATAAATTATTCCTGAATGTACATCTTTCCAAACGGTTCCTATGTATAATACTTTTTATGCAAAGAAAACACATAAATTATACATGGGGTGCTCCAGGCTCCTCTAAAAATTGATTATTTTAAACATTAGACAGACCAATGAAAAATACCTTATGGCTGTAGTTTGTATATTGAATGTCTCCAAAGGTCCACCTGCTAAAAACCTGATCCCTAGTCTATGGCACGATTTGGAGGTGATGGAAATTTAAGGGGTGGGGCCTAGGAGAAGGAGGTTAGGTCACTGGGGTTTTGTCCTTGAGGGGAATACTGGGATCTGAGCTTCTTTTTCTCTTTCTTGCCTCATGGCCACCATGATGTGAGCAGATCTCCCCTGCCACACATTTCCACCATGATTGATTTGTGCCACCACCAGCCCAAAGGCAAGGAGACCAAGCAACTGTGAACTGAAACAATGAGCTAAAGTAAACCTCCCCCTCAACCCATAGTTTGATTATGTCAGGTATTTTGTCATAGTGACGGAAATCTGACTGACACACTTTTCCACAGGAAAGGGGATAGAAATAATCATAGCATCTTTGTTTTTACTTTGTGACTCACTCACTTATCCTGCTTTTCCAAGGTTATATAGAAGAGACGCTACATTATCCCATCCCATATAAAGAGCTGCAGATGTAGCTGGATTCCCTCAGGACCATACAGGATGTTGGAGGACAGGGGCTGAGTGCAAAAGAGACTCCCCTAGGTCTCCAGTTGGCCCCTTTCCCTTCCCCCAAGGACCCCCATACTAACAGCTCCCTGGATCTATTAGCATCCAATGAACTTCTAGTACCAACATTTTAATTTATTGAACAAAGGATCTCTTATTTAAAAAAAAAAAGCAACAGGTATATATTTTTGGACCATCAACATTCAAAACACCGGAAGAAAGGCACTTGAACATCATTATCAATCTGTCCAAACAATATGTTATGTTATCTGACTTCTAAATGTCAGCCCTTGATGAAACCAGGGTGAAGCAGGGGTAGCAGTTTGGCAAGCTTGGTTATAAGAAGATCTATGAAATGTATTTTATAGAACATAAATAATACATATGGAGAAAAAAAGGAAGGAGGAGCACACAAATCAAGGTGATTACAAAAGAATTTCAGAAACATCTGAGGAACATGCAAGGGAGTGTATTAGTTCTCTGTGGCTGCTGTAACAAATACCCACCAACTTGGTGGCTTAAAATAGCAAAAATGTATTTGCTTATAGTTGCGAAGGCCAGAAACCCATCAGCATCACCGGGCTGAAATCAAGGTTGTTGGTAGTCGTACATGCCTTCCGAGGAGCTAGAGAATCTATCTCTTGACTCTTATTTCAGGCAACCCCCATCACCCATGGTCATATGGCTGCATCACTCCACCCCACCTTGGGGATCACATTGCTTCTTCCTCCTCCTTTTGTGTTGACTCTCCTCTCTTTTATAAGGAAGGTCTTTCTTGAGTGTCTTTGTCATGTGTGATCAAAAGTATAGTGAATGCTGCTGCTGAGTTCTGTCCAACAGAAAAGCAGACTCAAAAACATTATGGTCTGTCCTCATCTACCTTATTCACCAAATCTGGCACTTCTGGCTCTTCCCCAAAATCAAAATGACCAGGAAAGGTAAATATTTTGAATTGATTCAGGACTTTAAGGCAGTCACAACAGCACAAGTAGAGACATTCATGAAAGAGGACTTCCAGAAGTGCTTCAGAAGATGGGACTAAGTGTGTCCAAAGTGAGAGCAAGTTTTTTGAGTAGTATTAATGATGGTATGTCTTTTACTTTAAGAAGTTTTTTTTAAAAAACTTTAAATATTCACTATGTTTTCAATTACACTGTGTATTTGCCCAGCACCTGAGACAGTCCTTGGTACATAGCTAGGTCTTAATTAATATTTGTTAGATTAATAATAATTGAGAATTTTTCATATGTGAGAGTGATTTATATTTGTCAATTCACTTAGGAAGGGTAGAAAGAAGAAAAAGAGGGATAAAAAAACAGAAGAAAGAAATGAAAATAAGAGAGGTAAGAGAATCCATGAAAGAAGGAGGTGGGAAAGACTAAAATTCAACAACTCTGCTGTTCATTCCATATGAAGATCATTAGTCAATTATTAAACAGAAATAGGTGGTGAATAATGTGAAACCACTTCAAGCTTAGCATAGACCTTTAATTTAAGATCCTAAACCTGTTCACACCAATACAGGTTGAATAGAATTATATGTGACAGAAAATAAAAATGAACACTTAAGACCTTGAACTACTACAAAGGTAATATGAGTTAGCATATGCTCCAGTCAGGAGAAAATGTGTCATCATCTAATCCTTCTGTCACAAGTAGAGTGTCTCAGTTCTGGGAATAATGGGAAAGTGGAAACTGTGGGAAACATGGCAAAAAAGAAAGTTGACATCAATGACATAAGCAAACTGTTTACAATTTCTAAAGTTTTGTTTACTTACCTAGATAACACATGCCTACAAGGGTTAGTATGAGGTTAAAATAAAGGATGAGGGTCCCAGCACATGCTGAGATTTAAATGATACAAACTTAGGGCTGGGGACATAGGTTGGTGGTAAAGTGTTGCCTCACATGTTGGAGGCCCTGAATTCCATCTCTAGCATCACAGTAAATTAATAAAATAATGTGAGTTCACTTCTTTTTTTCTCCTCCTTTCAGTTTTATTGTACTTTGCCCAAGGTTGGTCAAATGGTCAGTGAATTTAAGGCCAGCCATTACATTTTAAGAAGCACAATGACAAATCATAAGTAAGCCAAAGGAAGGGTACTAGATTGGTGATTTAACTAGAAACTTTGTCTTCTTGTAGTAATG
This sequence comes from Hydrochoerus hydrochaeris, assembly GCA_004027455.1. Classification (NCBI taxonomy): domain Eukaryota; kingdom Metazoa; phylum Chordata; class Mammalia; order Rodentia; family Hydrochaeridae; genus Hydrochoerus; species Hydrochoerus hydrochaeris. Next base: position 196,141 of record PVLA01002346.1, on the reverse strand, counting down.
ATGTCTTACGTTTCCGTAATATATGACAGCTTGTAGAGAGTTTGATTTCCCAGAACAAAACTCTAGCTAAGCAGTCAAGCACTGCTATGTCATTTTGTGTATAATGTGAAAATGATCATGGGGATTAAACAGCCCAGCAAAGATGATATTTCTCACAAAAAGCAGAGGTTGAACCCAAACTCCAAGCCTCCCGAGCATTTGTCGTGCAGTTTTCTTCTTATTACACGGCCCCCCTTACACACAAAGGTAGAAGGGAACGGGAAATGGTATTGTGTAGATGCCTGAAGGCAGGCATGGTATTGCAAGGCTTGTGCTGCCGCTGAAGAATCGGATTCATGGGTACAAATTACAGCCAGCCACATTTTGGCTTAACATAGGAGAGGAACTTTGAGACACTTGGAGGTAAAGTACAATAGACTAAGGTTGCATAGTGAGCTATTCAGGGAAGAGGAGAAGGGATGTCTGCATTGGAATAATTAAACCAGATCCACTCTTTTATTCCATTGTGCAATACATAATTATTGAGCAAAACACTGTGCTAGGTATGGAGGGAGATAGGCAGCTCATTAAGATGCTGTCTCTGACAACGTGAATCACCTCAAATGCTCCCTCCAACTTTAGAAATCATGAGTGTTTGACATTTTTACTTAAACAGATTTTAAAGACATTTGGGAAAACACAATTGGCATAACCGTGGAGACTTTTAACAACTAACAGAGCCATCCTTATACCCACCTAAGTGTTCTAAGGGTTGCTTTATTTTTCAACATTGAATGGACATATGAAAAAATGTGCTCGACCCTGCAAACCTTGTGTTCATCTTTCTAAAGTAGAAGCAGACAATATGACAGGGCAAGAGGTATGTCTCCCTCCAGCCTCCTTCAGAGAACAATCACTTATTTCATAATAAGGTATGATTCAGAATGTTAGCTGTAATTTTGAGGGAGGTCAGGTCAATTTAATTCTCCATGCTTTTGAAATTTTAAAAAACTGTAACCATGTGCCAGTCTGAAGTGTTTCAATATTTGCATTTCTAATTCCTATAAATTATAAGCATTTATTTTGTGAAACTTGGAAAGATCACTATTTGTCTCAAATTATACCAGTTCTGCCGGCATCACACCAGAACACAGAATTGCAGAACATATGAGACAGAAACCTGACACTCAGTTCTCTGCGATGTGCTAAATAGAAAAAAAATTTGTACTGCTGTATAAAAAGCTGGATAATCAGTTTTAAACCTTAAATTATAAGATTAAATCAATAAAGAAAACAAAGGAAAAGGTACACCCAAATCAGAATCTCTGAAGACAGCCCAGGAACATAAGGAAGGGTTGAGTAATGAATCAGAAGCCAACGTTCCTAAACTATTACTGAATTATGTGTTTGTGGGTTTGTTTTGTGGTGCTGGGGTTTAAACCCAGAACTGGGACCACCATACCACTGAGCTACATCCTGGCCATGCTATTGAATTTATGACCTGGATTAAAAATGCATCTTACTCAATTACACAGTTTATGTGTATTTATCTTAAAATAACATGTTGTAGTGTGTATTGGGTCTTAGGACATTGTTGAGTCTTTAAAAAAAGAAAAGACTACCACATTTTATCCAAGGCCCATACAGAATAATATTTTCTATGTTTAAAAGTAAAGAAAAAAAAAGACACTGACCGCCTTTTCCAGTGAATTAGTTTTTACAGCTAAATCTACTTGTCCACAATTTCTAGTCTGCAAGATTTCCCTAGGCCTTCTCACACTTATTAGTGTAAAAATAATGATGCATCTTGTGACAGCTCATATCAGTTTCAAAAGAATCACTAAAAAAAAAAGTTCAATAGACCAGACCTCTCAATCTTATAAAAATTTTTACTTCCTATAAACCTTTGCACAGACCCTTTATTTAACCTGATTTAACACTGATAGAATCTTACATCTTTCCCTATTTCCCCCCAAAGAACCCAGATTTGTGATGAATCATTAATTAAAGTAGATCTTGAATTCCCAATTCAACTGCTGCATGCAAAGAGATTTTTCTCTTTGATTAACCGTTAACTACTTCAAGATGCAAAAATTTTAAACCCTTATTGTTGCAAAAAGCTATTTTGTTTCTTTAGTATTCAGAATAGAAATAGGCTATAAATTTAAGAGCCTTAAATGATTGAAAAAATGTACCTTCCCTCCAGATGAAATAAGAAGGGGAATTTTTTTTCTCTTTTCAATGGCTGCACAGGATAGTCTTATGCCTCCAGAATAGGAAAGAAACTGTTCCAATTGTATTCAATTAACAAATATTAAATCCAGAAAAGACTTCTTACTTAATTCATGCCCTTCCCTCGGTGATGACCCATTTTTCATCTAAACTGTAATCTTCAGGTAAAGAATAATAGAATCTCATCAATATTGACTCTCTGGCTTCTCTTTCTGGGGCCTGCACATATAGGGCTAATGATCTCCAATATTTATTGCTGAAGGAGAATAATGCCAGCAGACACCTTAGAAATGTGTGATAATGACGGAACCCTAGAGGGTGAGAGTCCAGGTCTTTCCTACTTCTGTTCAAAGAAAAAGATGGTCCTGTTTCAAAAGCCTGCAGTGAAACAGTTTTTGTGATTTTTCCTTGGAGATGCATTCCTGTGACTCACAAGTCTTCTAGAAAACATTTTATGTATTTAACCTATGTCCTTACTATAGCCCCTCTATAGAGCAAGTCATGGATAGAATGTCACTATCTGTATGAGACCTGTGCCCAGAGGAACAGAATGAAATAGTCCTGCAGCCCTCTCTCCACATATTTAGCCTTCCCTGACTGTCCTGCTCAAATGTTTCTGTTATGGCTTAAAGTCCACATTCCATATCTGACTGCTTTAAGAGTCTGAACCCAGTATTGTCTTATTTAGTACAGAGAGAAAACTTCCATTTAGATGTCAGGCCCTGATCCCTTCTCTGACTGTAACTTTATTAGTAATGTGATTGGGAGCAAGTTGCTTACTTTAAGTGGAACAAATAACACATTCTGTAGAAGTTCGTTAAGAAAATTCAGTGAGATAATGTACAGAAAATACTGAAAGCACAGCCTGATACACAGGAAGTCCTCAATAAAGGTTTATATCAGTTGGTTGGTTAATATCTGCTTGTTTATCAAAGCCATAGATTAAGATATTGGGTTGTTACAAGTTTGGGGAATTACCATGCTTGGGTCAGATATTTGAGTTCCTTTGTGTGTCTTTCAAATCTATGTGATACCTAGAGTGAGGTTTACTATTTCACATCAAGCTTGATTTCTTTTAGTACCTGAATCACTTCCTAATAACAACATTTCCTAATAATGTGATAAGCACCACTGGTGTCCTGGTAGCTTAGAAAGGTTTAAAAGGTAAAGGTTAAAATGATCCAGGAGTTGGCCGATCAGTGATCATGTTTACTTATAGATGAGGATTAGGACTTTCTAGGTTAAGTCCAGTAATTTGCAAATGTTTTATTTACTGATGAACATTAGCACGTCTTTTAATCAATCCACAGAAAGGGAAGATGAGAGAATGTCATTGACAAAATCAAGTGGTAAGAAAGGTACAGTGAGGACTTTAAGAGAAGAGATTTAGTAGGGTGTAGTCCAAAGTGTAAGGTGCAAAGGGTTGATATGGCAGGACTGTGACTGCGATGGAATGGTGTCCAGGAAAAAGGTAATTATTGTTGTGAGTAGGGACCCTGATCTGAGAGAAACACGGGCTGGCTAACGGATGCAGGAAGGGAGAGTCTTGGGAACATGATTGCAGCATCCTTTGTGTTGGGGAATGCCTGGCATACACCCACATCTCCAAAGGGCTTCGTGGTTTGCTAAGTAAGGTGTGCTGAGCTGGGGATGGCAAAAACACCACCCTTAATTACACCTTGACTTTCCAAAGCACCAATAATCAGATGATATTTTTAAAAGTTACACCAACTAATTGGGCACAATACTCTCACTGTGCTAGGAAAACACCTTAGCTTCCCACAGAATTTATGTCCCTGCACTGTCTCACTTCAGAGGTACCAACAGTGACTGTCCCCAACACAGGGATTGTGGGGCCCATTCACAACCAATCATACCATCTGCCTTCCCTTACTTTGTCCTATTACTTCTTCCCTCTGCCCCTTTTTCCCCCTTTCTTTTTGCAAAATATCAAGCTTTTTGCTCATTCTTTTGTTCTAGATCCTCTACAATTTTTCAGGGATATTCAAACCACATTCTAATGATGAAAATTCTATCAACAAAAAATATTTAATATAGATGTTTATTAAACCATGATAAGATGGTTTCCTAATTTTATTTTAAAATAGTTTAATATGTGTATAGAAGTATGCATGTAGATAACTAGAAAGAATGAATTATGGATTAATCTGTACTATAGAATCAAAAAATATGTTTTTAAATGTGATTTCTCAGAGTAAGTCATATATTTTGTATGAAGTAGACAAAATTATGACATTGATTATTTTTCTTTAACTATATAGGTATTGTCCAAAAAAAAGAATGTTAGTTTCAAACTTTCAAAAAAAAATCAATTAATTGATTTCTTAAACTGTATCTTAAATGACTGTTAGATGTTCTTGCTGGAGAAATTTTTGCACAAATGGCAAAATTACTACAATTTGCAAGCAGAAATAACAAAAGTGCAGAACCCAAGTTGTCCATTCATGGTCATTAAGTCAGAGTTTTAATAAAAATTTCCTTTTAATGTTTCAGGGGGTCCCAATTCCTAGACTCAGAGAGTGTCACAGCTTGAAGGCCTGAGGTCCTGTCCTCAAGTTTTACACTGGAGACCTAAGACCCCAGAGAGGTAGGTGGCTTGTAAGAGACCCCGTGTAGTTAACTAGCAGAGCCAGCCCTGGAAGGGAGCTCTCTTGATCCCCAATTCAATGTTTTTCCACTACAACGTTGCCTCTTCTCTTGATAGAAAAGGAACCTACATCAAAAGCCTCCTGAGAGATGCCATGTGGGGTTTTTTTGAAGTGTGATGCATTTTTTACTCTACTTTGAGAAAAATGCTGCCAAACTATTCTCTAGGGAGCAGAGTCCCTATAAGGAGAGGAGGGTTTTCATGCTTGGAGATCGCAATGAATAATCATTCCTTTAACACCTAGACTGCATCCTAAAGGCCACCACCTCCCTAGGGATGATGATCAGATAGAGAACACGTGAGCTGGATTAAGGAGAAAAAGACACTGAGGAAAGTTGAGGAGCAAGCAGTCAAAGGATGTGGGAGAACTGATATGCAAGAAAGTCTGGGTAGCAGGAGAGCAGCTCAGATCATCTCATATAAACACTATATCGCCTTCATATGTATATGATGGCTCTTCTTTGTGGCTGTTGGGAGCAATAAATGATAACATAGACACATTTTGGCTATGCTCTGGGATTGGGCATCTAGCTTTAGCCATCAATGTGGGAGAATAAAGGAATCTAAATGGGGTCAAACAAAAAGCAAAGCATTCAGAGTTAAACTGAGTGGAAACATGATGGTCCGATGAAACAAGCCAAAAGGTTTTGTGCCCTGCTCAAGGAGGTAGTGATCAATTTCCTTCCACCAGATAAATTTTGAGGATCTCTCCCATCCAGCTTGTTTTTTTTTTAATTTTTAAGAAATACTTTATTTTATATATAATTATTTATTTGACAAAGTCTCACTGTTTGCCCAAGCTGAACTCAAATGACCTCTTGCCTTAGCTTCCAAGCAGAAGGACTACAGGTGCAGACTACCACGTCCAGGTCTCCCTTTATTTTAGAATAATCTTGATTTCCTTTAATTTTTTTTTTACTAAAAAGACAATTTTAAATAAATCTAAGCACATAGTATGAGTCTAGATAGTCTTGGTACACCACAGTTTCTGATAAGAGTTTAAATATTTTATTTTCCAGATGGCAATAGATATTACAACACATAATGTGTTTTTTCATCTATCCTAGGTGCTCAATGGTTATTGGCTTGGATGTCATCTGCATGTTTATCAATGGATTTAATACATGAAATACAAAGTGATCAGGATATGTATATTCACAAAGCATCTTTCCAGAATTTTCTTCTCTAAATACAATTCCAGAGTCCATGAAACCTTATAAGATCCCACATCTAATTGATATCACTTTTCATTCTTTTTTTTTCACCCCTGTTGAAAAGAATCTTTTCAGTTCTTTCCCAGGAATGATGCAACTTGACAATTCTTAAATTTTGTTCTGCATCACCTGAGCACAAAACAATGCAATGACAAAAAAGAACGCAGTCTTTCTTTGAGCCAAGTGAACACTTATTCCAAGGGTCTCCCTGGACCCTAATGATGACTCCAAAGATAGGGCAAGAGGAAATGAAAGACAGGTCTTGCTACAGCGCCATTCTTATGTCCTTGTCTCTGAATGTGACGACCAGGTCACCCTGCAGACACCTGTCAGCTACCAGCTGCAGGGTGGACAGCTTTACACCCACAGGCCTCTGAGTGCCTCTGGGACTTTGGGAGTGTCCCAGAGAATGGCTTGGAGTGTGATCTCACCCTGAACTAGCGCTCCCAGTTTTAACCAAATTTCCAGGTACAACTTTTTCATAAGAAAACAGCTGAAAAACTAATTGTTAGTCACGTAAGACACATCCCAGTGACGTACTTCATTTCCATTATACCTTCCACAACTCCAGGAACACAGCAAGGGGCCTGTGAGAAGAGAACTCCCAGGTGACATTAGCAAACTCTTAGAATTCATAGAGTAGCAACACCCTGTCCCTGGGAGAGATTTCCTAAAAGAAAATGCAGGGCTCATATTTATAAATTCCACAAGAAATAGAATCCTAGGCACAAATTTTTCTTTGTTGTTTGAAATTCACCTACGAAGATTTTTGCTTTGTTTTTCTTTTATTTCTAAAATGTAGCTTTACTTAGAAAACTTGTAATTTTCAAATATAGCCTTTTAAATAGTCCTAACCATTCTTGTTACGTCATTATTATTATCATCATCGTTGTTGTTATTTTCAAATCTAAAGCACTATTTCTGTTGTTTATTCTGGAAACACTGTTGTGTATCCTTGAAAACACTGTGTTTTGCAATCTGTAGGAATTAAAGTGCTTAGAATTCAGTATCAACAAGCAGCAAATGACCTCTGTAAATACACCTAATTTACTGAGTCCATTAGGTTTATGATAATAAATAAAACCTCTGCAGTGTTTCATAATAGCAATAATGCCTTTCAAGTGATTCTGTGCTTAATGGCCAATTTCAGAGCATTAAATGTTGTTAACAATCAATTTACTGGATATTATTGTGCTTCCATTTATAAATATCAAATTATATAGGTCATAGTGTTACCTTTGCAGGCCACTTGCAGAATTTATATGGATGCTTTGTAGAATAATTGCCATTTTAACATCATGATTTTTTTTTTTAAAGAAAAATCTGATTCTCCTCAGGTTCCTCGGCTTTCGCACGGATACTTTCTCTAACTTTTTTCCCCTCAGGATCAGGTAATTAAAAGGGTATTGATGCAAAGAGAAGCCGAGCACCACATGGCTTGGCAAAGTGTTTCCATAAAGTTCTGTCCTGTAGCTGTGGATACAAACTCAAGCTGGTCATGTGCAGAATTCCAGCATGTTGAGCCCACTACCCCTCGGCACAGCCAAATGTTTCCGCAGCTGCCCTTTTGTCCTGTTTCTTAAATAAACAAAGAACAGATACAAATTAATGACCTAAATTTATGGCAAAACACACTGCCTTCCCAGAGCAAATAGCCTTAAAAGAACAGATGCTAAACTGACATTTCTTACTCACAGACCCCCAGAGAAGATACTTCTGTGAGCACATTCATTTATATTCTATAGAAACTAATAATTTGTAGAGACGCAATCGTGTCATGCAGTGTCACACTTACATGGCGATTTCACGAGCTTCCTGCTGTGGGCAGAGGACACTCATGGTTTGTTCTAGGAGCTGCTGCCCTATTCTGTTCCAAAGATCTTAACAGCTTTATTTTACTTTTGTATTTTATTTGGCTTTAAATTTTCTTTCCCCTAAGAAAGACCAGAAGATCCTTTTCTAGGATTTTAAATAATACCTCATGATTGGGTTTGGTTGACATCATCACTACTGTGATTTCTAAAGAATGGCAGGAATGACAGGAAATCTTCTTTGTTTTCCTCTTTACACAGAATGGAATTTTCTGAAAATGGGATTGTTTCCATCAAACTCGGATCAGAATTTGCTTTCTTCTCTTTGTCTTGGTTTCTGTTTTTGTCGATGCCAACTCCAGATAACAAAACTCAGTAGCAACAATGAAGACCTCGCTGCCGACTTTGCATCCAGGGACTGAGTAGCTTCATAATTTAGGGCAAATGGGAATGAAGCTAGGTCACCTCCAAGCCTGCATGAGAATGAAAAAGTACAGTATGTTCATTGGCCACACGTTGCGCATTCTCTTTATCCCACACTGTACAATATTTCCAATCTTATTCAATAATTTAATATACATTTTCTTGTCAAGCTTCTTGGCAGCAGGCTATGCAGCTTGCAAGATGGACCGAGAATGCCACAGGTGGGCTGATTAGCGGGTGGCATTTCTGAATTCTAACAAGCTGTTAGCATTATGTCTGTTTGCTTTAGGTACAGATGTGAAATGATTTGACAGTAGATTTCAAAAGTGTGTGAGTACATTTTTGTATGTCAAACTATGGAAATATTTTTTTTAATTTCACACATTGATAGTATGTATTGTATTTATTAATTTCAGAAAGTATATGCCACTGACATGGCATAAAAATTAAAAAGCAGTATCCATAATGTATAAAATGAACAGATTGAACAAACATCCCACCCCCAGCTAATCAGAAAGTCTTATCATGTGCTTCAGAAAAAGTCAGAGGTTGGAATATCGCAGCCAGGAAATAAGAGTCTTTTAAAAGTTTGTTTTAATTGGTTTTATAGTGTGATGGTGATTTTTTAAAAGGAGGAAAAAAAAAGAAGAAAGAAGCAAAAGGGAAAACAACAACCACACACAACAAATGGCGTATGGAACGTTTGCCAGTCACATTAAGTGACATCTGCCCTTGTCTAAAATTTCAAAGGTGATTTCAGGTTTTAAAAAGGAAAATCTGCCTGATATGCAAAAAAGAGAATTTAAAATAAACCTTAGAAATTTAAATTTTGATGTATGGTAAGGCTATGAGACAGCCGTGAACGAGAAACACCCCAGAGGTGGAGAGCAGACTGGTGACATTCAAAGGTAATTGCGCCTAACTGGGGGAGGACAGAACTATTTCTGAGGATGGGTCGGTTCGCCACAGTGGAGGAAGTCAAAGGGGAATTTTTGTGCTCAAGCTTGTTGGGTGGGGGGAGCTTGCTTTGAGGCTCCATGTTCTCCAATGTGTTCTCTTCCTCCAGCCTTGGAGAAGCCATTGTCCTGAAATCCATCCTCACTTCTACCTGAGAAAGAACCTCATGGTGGCTACAGATGCCTTGGCCCTCTCAGGTAGAATCTGGAAAGCCCCTTGGTCACATTCCCTGGATCAGAAGCAAACCCCAAGCACACGAGATACCCATGGTAGTCCCATGGCATCCACAGGAAGCTCTGAGCAGACACCAGAGAAACACAGGTCAGAACTCTGTGGCTTCAGATCTGAAGTGGTACCGGGTTCATCCACCATCATCACAGCAAGTACCAGATGACATGAAAGGGCCTCTGATTTCGTCTCCGGCATTATCATGGACATTAGCAACGCTGAAAGATCTTAAAGAATAGCTGAAGGACATTATGAGTTTGCAGATGAAAACCTGTGCTTCCCAGAGAGAACACGTTGCATCTTTTCCCAGTGGGGAGTGCTCTGGCTCAGGCCAGCGGGGCTGAGAACCCATGATTTCTGGGTAAGAAAGGAGACTTGGGCTGGGCCTCTTGTTTATGGTCACCCAGGGGGCTGTTGCACTCCGAGGTTGCTTCAGGGAAGAAGTTTGAAGTCTATTTTAATGATTGCATTCATTCAATACATATTTATCAGATATTTACCAAACACTGACTTCTTGCCAGCCACTCTTCTAAGTGCTGAGAATAAGCAGGGAATGAAATAGACAAATATCCCTGCCCAGGTGAGCCCACCTTCTGGTGGGAGAGACCAATCGTAAACTAAACAAGTCAGTGTTTTGTACATTACATGCGAAAGTAAAAGGGCCAAGAAGGACAGAAGGTGATTCCAAGTGTGGAGGAGTGAGATGACTGTTCAGGAAAGGTCTTCCTGGAGGAGGAGAGGCTGCGTGCTCAGCAGGGGACTGACGCAAAGTCCTGCTGTGGGAGGAGCCTGGCAAGATTAAGGAGCAGTAAGTCAGTGTGGCTGGAACAGCATGGCTGGGAGACAGGGTGCTGAGGAAGGTGATGGGTGGGCTGTAGGGCCCCAGGGTCACTGTAAAGGAAAACAACATGCCCAGGGGTTACCACAGGAGCCCTGCTCTTGTGAACATTCCTTGTGTTCTTCTGAGGCAGAACATTTCAAAGTCCACACAACAGTCTTCCAAACCAGCTTTTGGAACTCAACTCATTTAAAAATGAGAGTCTGCTCTAGGATACAAAACAGGTCAAAAAGAACACAGTCTCGTCTTGGGTTCAAGCCCTTTGCATGCAACACTGGAACATTGTCTGCTACAAAACGCCCCTTTTCATTTTCACCGTGGTTTCCCCGTGTACTATGCCTCCCCTTGCCACGTAAAGGCATGCGCCCTCGTTTCCAGCCACTTCAACAACCAACAATTTAAAAAAGTTGTAACCCTGGTTCCTAAATCTTACACAACACTACATTTTCTTTGTTCACTAGTTTTTTCTTATTATAGGCTTTTGGTTAATAAATTAATTTCTTACGAGCTTATATATTCTACCACTTGAATGTTGCAGTGATAAGAAAAAGCAGGTGTAATATGAAGCCCATGTGGGAATTCCAATGACCCAACTCAACAGATCTCTGTCACCACGCCTGTTCCCCATGCCCCGCATACTGTGGTTATTTAATCAAATTCTGTTGACTATTAAAGGCATCTTCATTGGAAAAAGAAAGTAAACCGCAGAGAAAAGTTATTTTTAACTTCACCTTCTCCATCTGAATTTTACCTTGCCATATGGGTTATTGTCTCCCCTCCACCATACAACCTACTTCCAAAAGTAGCATGTGGCAGAGGACGGGACTCAGTCATCTGAGGGCTGAGAGCTCACAAAAGATCTGCGTCTCTTGGGTCAGATTGGGAGGGGATTTAAACACAGAAAATGCCCTGGTGTTATTTAGGGGTGCAGGGTTTTGATGAATCTTACCATCCAGGGAAGTGTAAAGAGCAGTCAGTGTCCATAAACACTGTCCAACTTCCTGCGTTTGTCCAGCTGCTATGGCTTGTTTCGGCCTCCCTACCGGAGGGCAGCTGCTCTGTGCTGCTCCTGTGAGCCTGACATCCCTTGCCCTCATGGTCATTGGAAGATCCAGCAAGGTTATCTGAGCAGTTGATGTTTATTCTCCCCTATCCCCAACATCACCACACAAGTCACCTTTAAAATCCTCAAGCTATCACGTGCCAAAACTACATTTATTTTCAGCATAAAGAAAGTCTCCCTTGAAAACCAACACTCATATTTTTTAAAGAACCTTTGTTTATTGTAACGTCCCCATCTCTGCCTAGAAAGAGAACACTGCTGTTTTGCCGTGCGGAGGACTGGCGCTTGAGTGATGGGTTTGGAGAGATGATGGATTTGTACTGATCCAGCCCCACTCCCAGTTCTCCTGGTCCCCCCTGTGACCAATGGCAGGCATTTACGAGACAGCTGGCAGGGTGAGGGGTGCAGGCTGGGGCTGTGCTTCGAGCTCACTGGCCTCTGCACGGATCAAAGACTCATTAGCATTTCGCTCTCACCAAATCAACTTATTGGCTCAGACAATCTGCATCGCTTTAAACCTTAGACAGCTATAAAATTTGTCAACTAGGCAGAGTTTGGATTTGATTTTTGACAGTTCCTATCTGAAGACCAAAAAAAAAAAAAAAAAGAGTCCATATTCCCAAAGCCACACATATCATGGATATTGTAATTCTAGTTTTGTTTTTTGGCAAATACAAACTGAAACTTATTTCCCAAAGCACCAAAATAATAACTCTGGGTTACAAAATGTGACAAATGGGCCACAAGAAAATATCTCTCCTGGCAGGTCTTGTGGCAAACCACTCAAAACATGACTTCATGGTTCGTGTTGTCTCAAGAATTCCTGCAAGATTTACAAGACCGTAGGATTTACAGGGTGGCACTGCATGATTGTGAGGCTCAGTGTACAAAATTCAAGTCGAAAACTCAAAAGATGTTGACTTCCCATTTCCTTTTCTTTGTTTGTTTGTTTGAGATGTGGTCCTTGCTACGTTGTTGTTTTCCTGTCTCAGCCTCCCTAGGAATTCGGACTGCAGTACCACTAGCACCGGCATCTGACTACCAACAGAGATTCTACCAAGGACTAACTGTACGACTAACAGAAAATAGCTTTACTCTTCTCTCTCTGAAATTTACCAGAGAGAAAAATGAGAATCACAATATTCAATTGTGTGCTCTTTGGGTAAACTGTGCAAAGCAATATTTTTTTAAAATTCAGAGAATTCTTTTTTCTTTTACTAGAGAGAAAGCCTCGCTACAGGAGCAGGAGGATAGCTCTCATTTGTCAAGAGAAATTTACTGTGAAGGTGGAAAACTTTACGTTTCAGCTGTGTGCGCTGGCCCACTCTGATGAATCTCTGTGTAGGCTGTCCAGTCTGCTGGAAATAGCAAAAGCACCAAACTCTTTGCTGCTCGTTTTCCTTTTAAGAATCCTCCAGCTCCTGTTACAGTATTGCCTGGAAGGAAAGAAGGCAGCAGCCAGTTTTCCAGTTGGAGCCTTTTGCTATCTGTGCGGTTCCGGGTGCTTAGGGGCACAGGAAAGACTTCCAGCGAGGCTCCAGTCACGGCATTGGCCATGAAGCTGGCATCATGGCAAAGGCTGAGGGCTGTGGCCCCCGCAGGGACTGGGCTGTGCCAGTCCAAGTCCCTGAGATGTTAACCCTGGGACAGCCAGATGCTTAGTTGGTGGTGTCAAATACAGCAATGGGGGAGGAAGGAAGAACAGTTACCTAGTTAGATCTCAGAAAGAAATCACAAAAGCCATATTAACATCTTTCCCAAAGAATAGGCTTAGAAAAGCCTCCACTGCATGGAGCGCACGCGAAAAACAGCTGTTGGTGGGGGGATAATGGATGGCGGTGTGGCCAGCAGCTCGGAGGAGGAGGTGGCGCGGTGGTCCTGGGTAGGCTGAGGCTGCTCCCACCAGGGAGAAAGGAGCAGTCAGGGCCATCAATCAAGTCGGGAATGCCAACCTTCAGGTTTGCGGGGAGGATTCGCTTCTCAGCTGGTTGCATTTTCTAACTCATAATTCTCTTCAGTGGCAAAGAGGGAGAGGGAACTTCAGGACCACTTGTGTCAGGGCGGCAGAGTCACACTGAATAGAGGACTTCCCATTGTCAAGGCGACCTTTAGTGAGGGCCTTCTTGCCTCTCCTCTTGCTGAGCGTGCCATTAGGATCGTGGGTTCTGAACCTCGCCATGTGGGCTGGAGAATGGGGGTGCAGTTGTCTAAGGTGACTTAAATTAACTTGGAAATTAAAGATGTTCACAAGCCAGGAGTGACAATATATTCCCATATCCTAGCTACTCGGGAGAGGGAAGCAGGAGGATCAGCTGAGCCCAGGAGTCTGAGGTCAACCTGGGAAATATGAGACACTATCGCTTATACGATAAATAAGTAGGGGACTTGTCTAGCACCCCCAAAGTCTGGATTCAATCCCTATCATGATCCTCCCCCAAACTGGGGAGTACTCGCTCTGTGAGTTTTAGATATTTCTCAGCACACATGTTTCAGATTCTGCATCTTGTCATCTCTGTCCTTTTAGATAGTGACTCCCTGTGTGGTGTTTTATGCAAATTAAATAATATGTCTACATGCAGTTTAGCATTTTTAATAGTTTAAAATCTTTCACTTGGTCTCTATAAAAGAGGTCTTATTATGTATTTGTATCAACTTACACAAGGTTAAATTTCTCTTAGACTAGTAAACTAGTTTATTTCTTAAATGATATTAATAAAATGCATACAGTGGGTTTTAGTCGACAACATGCTTTCACATCCAGACTGAGCATATTGTTAGTGTTGGGTTGGGTTTTTTTTTTTAATCCTATGCATTTTACTAAAAATAGTTTACCAAAAGAAAAGTCTGCTTTAATTTAATTGTGCTTTAAAAAAAAATCCATCATCTGCCAGGAATTAGTTACAGTAACACTACCATTTGAAACTACAGTCACCAAAAGAAAATCCCCAATAAAAGAAAATTAATTGGGGTTGGGGGTAAAAGCTCAGGGGTAGAGCCCATGCTTAGCACGGGTAAGGCCCTGGACTCAAACTCCAGCAGTGAGAGAAAAAAAGCAATTTTGCCATCAGGATGCAGAAATGTATCCATTTAGTGGTGTTTTCATCATCTTTCCTGGGGATTTCACAGTTAATGGGGAAAGAAAAGGTAGGGAAAGAACATGGTGCTCTGTGAGAGGGGTGGAGGGCCTCACTGGGTGCCCCGGATGACAGTTTGCTCTTGATGCTGAAGAGAGAAGGGTCACAGCCACACCAGGGCGGGAACAGCAGGGGCAGCTGCCACCCCCACTAGCTCGTGTGGTTTGACTCAAGAAAACAAAACAGAGCCCTAGGAAAACAGAAGAATTCCATTAGCAGGAACCCTCATCCTCCGGGAGAGGTGCGCAGGCCTCAACCTGCCAAAATTCTGTGAGTAATGAACACAGCCCCAGAAAATTCATGGATCCCACGGTTTTCATCCATCCTACCAGATTTTCTACACCTATCAGCAATTTCAGATGCACGCGTCTCAGTTGCTTCCCCCACTGCCATGCTGAATTGGCAGCTTGGGAGGCCGAACCTCCCCTATCCTGGAGAAGCTGTTTTCCTCAGGGAGAAGAATGGTGTTAAACATCTAGGATAGAAGAGGAAAGGGAAAGAGGAACAAGGTAAACAAAGGCAGTGGGGATGAAAAAAAAAAGAGGAAAAGTTTGAAACACTGAATTTAGGCTGATGCAGAGCAAAAAATAGACAATAAGCTATAAAAATAGGTATTGCCTTCTTCAGGAGAGATTCTGGGCTTATTCTGGAAATACATAAAAAAGGAGAAATTTAAAAAGTAAAAAGAAAAGATCCTCCAAGCAAAGATGTACTACTAGTACCAGATGACTAAGACTTTAACATTTGAGGGATACAAAAGTCAGGCAAATAGAACAACCAAGAAATCCTATAAGAAAGTAATGCAGATTCCTAAATATAAACTTGCAATGCAAGATAAAAGAAACAGCCACATAAAAAATTTGAAAGCTAATGAATCTAAATCTAATGAATCTAAATCATTTGACAATGTCATCTTCAGGTGACCTGCATTTCTGGATAAATCCAGGTTAACATGGAAATCTCTTAAGTGCCCAGAGGACTTCACGTATTTAATTGTTTTCTTCAAGACTAAGGCATTCTCTCAGATGTCTTGTAGCCCTGAACTTCCATTCCTAGTTGTTGCAAGAAACCTACTTGGTTGAATGCGACATTGAAGAACATAAAATGTGGCATCGCACGAACTTAGGTTCAAATGTCAGCTCTGTTCCTTATTAGTTATAGGCCTCAGACGGTACAGGGCATAATAGTAGCGATCAAATTGTTGTAAAGATGAAACTAGACGCCATGTGTAAGTTGCTTGACACAGAGTCTGGCATGGAATAACCAACCGCTCCATCTTAACTGTGTTCTTCTCAACCTTGCAATTTCCACTCTGTATGAGGAGATATAAAAAAGGTATCATGAAGCCTGAACGTATTCAGCATATCACTTACTGTATGATCAACTTCTTTCTTAGGCTCAATTCTCTCTGCCTTTCAAATGAAATGTACTGGGAGATGGGTTACACAGCCCAGTGGAGAGGGAATTTAGCTTGCTAAGGATTAAAGAGAGGATAAAATCAATTGCTTCACTGGTATTTCTAATAGGATAAATTATAATGTGTTTAGGCTCAAAGTCATATTTGTAAATTGTCTGCCATTGTCCACTTTCACCTTCTGCTCTCTGCCTTACAAAACTAGGATTTGAGATCTTTAAATGACTCCATGGGTAGCCAAGGAGCTCAGCTACTGAATGTTATTTTTTAAACCCTGTTTAGCTTTACTTTCTAAAAGTAAGGCAAACTTAAACAGAAAATTTTTTTCAAAGAAGGGCTTGAGTGTGGCTCAGGTGCACAATAAGTGCTTGTATACACAGGCCCTGGGTTCAATATCCAACACCAAAAAATAAAAAAAATAACACTGACTTTCACTGACCTCCAACTCAGAGGTAGCTCCAGACAAAGTTAGCTTCCCAAGGATCCAGGAGTTCCCTCTCCCTTGAGTGTACTTTCAGTGAGAGCCAAGACATCCAAAGTCATGGTGCAGACAGTGAACAGGAATTTTTCTGTTGGAATCTGAGATGAATGTGAACTCAAAGTACACGCATCTGGGACAGGAAACTGACTTCCCAGCTCAAACAGGATTTCAGAAAAATCTGCTGGGTGAGTTTTAGAAAATAGAATGTTTGCAGATTTCATTTTATATTCCTTTTAGAATGTGGTATTAACAGCTCAGACATTTCTCACATGCTGTGCAAGATACACCATCCAAGCGGCTCAGGTACATCCTTCTTTCCTACGACCGACCCTGCTTAGCATTGACAAGTTGACAACTATCACAGCCCAAGATGGTACGATGGCAGCGTCATTAATAACGATTACCGCAGCAGATGGAAAACTGCAGACAAAACTTTCTATAGAATGAGTCTACCACAAAATTTCTTGATGAGACAGAAGGATGGTTAGCTACCATGGAATTATTCCTTACTTAATCGAATAAAATTATTGGATTTCTAAGCGCCTCTTTGGATGATTTTCACTGATCTCCGCTGACTTATATTTGAGATACAGACCCTTCGTCATGTGTGAAATGCACTACTTACTGTGTGGACGTGTGACACTTCTCGGGGCCACAAAATGCATATTTTTCCTTAAATGAACGCAAGTGCATGTGTTCCTGAGAAAAGTGACTCTGTAGGTATCGTGCCCGGCTGTCAATCTTTCTAACGGGAACACACACTTGGCCTTCTGCTGCCGAGAAAAAGCAAGTTGGACATCCACCACCAGAATGGGTTTTTTTTTTTTTTATCATTTGGGTTATTTTGCTCATCTCTGCTTTTTGTTTTTTAATTTCGTTTACAGTGCAAATAGCCTCGGCAGACGCTAACCATTAATACTGGAAAACAGAGCCAGAGTCTCTTTTTACTCCCTCCCTCCTCCACAGCCCAGCTCAGTGAGGAATGGAAAGGACCTGGCCCTGCTTCCCTGACCACTGCTGGAAGGGGAATGAGGCTCCCCCCCTCCCCATTCCCTGACGTCTGGTGGAGGACAGAGGGCCCAGGAGGACCTCAGTGCACTGGCTGCAAAACACAGCAAGATGATCAGAGCCAAGGCAGCAAGAATCAAACCAAGATTCCTCTTTCCAATCCAGAGAGCCTTGCAGTGCTGGGCAAGAACTGGAAGCTCTGCTCTCCCTTCCCCATACCAAGGGAGGCCCCTCCAGCAACTTTGCTTAATTAACCTGTTCCAAGAAGCTGGAGAATCCCCTCAGCTGAATAGTCCACAAATTGAGCCTGAACTGCCAGCAGATTCCTGTCATGTAGACTATTTTGAGTATTAATCACACTAAGGAACACTCTGTGTTCCTGCCCCACCATTGAAGAACCACTGGCCAAGCAAACCTGAGCACATGAGCCATTTCAGTAAGACGCTCTGGGTGGAGGAGAACCAGTGCCTCCAATTTTAGATACGGAGCTCTCCCCTCACCCATGAGTGGAAGTACCGAGACCCCCCAGAGGATGCCTGAAAGCATCAAGAATCCCAAACCTGTATATGCTGGTTTTCCTATCCATACCACAACCTTATCACACACTGATGGAGTTTAATTCTTAAATTACTCACAATAAGAGATTAACAATGACCAATAATAAAATAGAACAATTGTAACAATAACTTGTAACAAAAGTTCTATGAATGTCCTCTCTCTGTCTCTCTCTCTTTCTGTCTCTATCTTATTGCACTGTTCTCACTCTCCTTGTTCTTGTGCTATAAGATGACATGATGCTTACATGAAGAGATACATCGGCCAAAGGGAAGATGCATACTCCTGGGTGAATGTCAAGAGTGTCATGCTAATCAGAACATTCAATTTAAAACTTTAGAGAAGTTTCTCTCTGAGACTTCCCTCTTAACACGTTCACACTGTGGTTGATGTGGGTAACCAAAATCACAGAGAGCAACGCTGTGGATGAAAGGAGACCAGTGGACTTGCCTCCAAAAGGTCCTGAGCAAGGACTGAGCCTGGACTTGAAGATCTGGGTTCCAGTTCTAGCCTTCAGCTCATCAACTTGCCTACCCTTGCAGTTGTAACTCATCCTACCTCAGTTTCCCACCTGTATAATTTGTATAAGGAATTTCTGGGACCATTGTAAGAACCTGCAAGATAACAAAAGAAGGTGGGAATGTTTTGTAAGCTCTGAGAGGCTATCCGAACAGGGGTCCCTGGCTGTGTCTAGACTGAATGACTGAGTTTTCTTTCTCAAGAACCAGTAGGATGCAGGGGTAGGTTAGGGGTATAGGCACCCTCTCAGGCTTGAGCTATGCCTTCTGTGACCCCTGTGACCTGTGTGTCATCAATAGTGAGATGAACACAGGTGGCCCCTTGAAAAGCTGGGCAATGTGTATTTCATATCAAATAGAGAAATCTGGACGGTTGAGATTAAATGTGGGAGTTAGGGGCCAGAAAGGCAAGTTATTTAGCTTCACAATACCTCCATTTCACCTGCAAAGCAGAGGTGATAACAGCATCACCCTGCCCAAGGTTGTTGCAATGATTAAATAAGATAATATTGAGCATTTGTCCCAGTACCTGATGCATGGTCAGGTTAATAAATGTCACACAGTCATAGTACATTGTACCATGGAGCCCCTAGCACACACTCAGACTGTCCCACCTGTGGCTGTCATAGCACCCTGGAAATTGGTAGTACTCAGCCATTCATTTGAGTGACTTTTTCAAGCCATCCCAGACTTTGCTCGAATGCTGCCACCTTCATAAAAGCATCCTTGATTCAGTCCCGAAACCTGCTCCTCGGGTCATACTACTAAGTGTCAGGGTCAGAGCCAACAGTGGGGGCTCGGGAACTGTGCAGGAAAAAAGGGGCTCCCATCCTAGGTCCTTGCTCTGCTGTTTGTCTTTTCCAACAAAGGATCCTGCATTTTCATCTCGCACTTTCATCTAGCACTGGGCCCTGCAAATTATATATCTGGTCGGGTTCCAATATTTTGTTTTGCTCTCCATTCTGTCTTGTAAATCTTATAATTTGTTGTTAACATGCCTTTAGAATGCACAGTTTGTTCTCGTCGCTCACACAGTTGAGAATTTGCCGACTCTGAATTCCTGTAACCCCAGAATCAATACTTGCTGGGCTTCCACCGTCCTCACCAGAGGTGTGCAGAGACAGATTTCACGGGGATGGGACAGGCGCCTGGTGGTGGAGGGGATGCAGGGGAATCTAAAAGATGGAGATGCCATACATACGTGTAGCAATTCCCCACTATACACATTTTTAAAATAAAGATTTAAATCACCGGACATACATGCTCCCGGCTGAGGTGAGACAAGGCGATGCTACTCTGCCTTGCTGCTTCAGGTCTCGCCCCGTAAACAAGGACCCTTTCTGAGGCCTATGGAGCGCTGAGTTTTTCACATCTTGTGCTTTTTCTTGGTGCTATTGCAGTTTTAAATAGCCCCAAAGGGCAGTGGGGCACACTGCTGCCTAGCATCGCTAAAGGCAAGAAGGCTGTGCTGTGCCTTCCGGAGAACGGACTGGGTTTACAAGCCTCACTTGGGCGTGAGCTGCTGGGCTGTGGGTCATGAGCTCAGTGGTAATGAATCAACAATATATGTAACACACAGTGACTTGAAAGAGAAGCACACATTAAAACAAGGGAATGTGTTGATCAGTTGACAACAGTGTGGTGGCCAGAGGCTCAAAGGAATCTAACCCTGTATCTCTCCTTAGGAGGACAGTTCAGCCTTCCCTTAATTCAGAGTTCAATGTGACTTTATGGAACACAGTTACCGCTAGCAGCAAAAATCACCTCTAAATCCTTTAAGGAGAATATTAACTAAAACCTGGTTTTACTTATTTTCTCCATTTTACCATTGTCATCTTTGCCTAGTTGAACGCTATGAACATACTGTTGTTCCAAAAAACTTAACTATAGTCAGTTAGGGGACTTTGGAGAAGCATGAACACCTGCTTGTTAAGTCTATGAATTTTCTGTTTGTTTCACATGACACCAAAGTCCCCTTGTGATACTGTAATTATATGAAAGACCTCTACTCTGCAAAATTTGTAGGTCATTCTCAATTTCTCCTCTGCTAACATGAAAAGATACAGTTATAAATAGTCATGGACTAACATACCAAAATTCTTCACAGTTCTCAGACAAAATATTGAAGACCTAAACTTTTTTGTTTTTGTTTTTGTTGAAGAAAAGTTGTCCTAGAGTCCTAAAGAGATACATATCCAACTAAAGGGTCTGTATTTTGAGGGAAATTCTAGATATGGGAGAATTCCTATTCTGAGTTATCCTCATGTGAACCATTTATAAAAGATTAGATGGAATAAATAGCATGGTAAGAAATGGAACCCATTACTTAGAGCAAGAATTACAGGCTTCTAGAATAACCAACCTACTTAAGTGTTTAAAGCAGACAGGATTACTGGATCCCAGGCAAGAGAACCCTAGAATCTGCAGAGTATAGGAAGGAATGAAATGTTTTTCTTAGTTATCAATAGGAGGATATTAGAGGGTAGAGCCCATTATATCCTAGATGAGCTATAGTTGAACATATTTTTCTATAAGAAAATATTACCCATTCTCTATTGACTGAGTCCAAAGCTATCTATTGAGACCTGTTGTGATGCTATTCAGGAGGGAAACAACCTGAGTTAGGTCACTTTACTCAAGACATTTGAAGACCAAAAGGGTCAAAAGAAGTGAACCTTAAACACCTGGATGTAGACGCTTCTCCATCCCAACTGCCATCACCTACTTCCACGCTCTGCCAGCCCAGCTGCTCTTTCCAAGCAAATATGTCCATAGCTAGAAAAGAGTTTTCCAACGGGGCCTTCTTCAAAAGTAATCCGTACAGCCTGTAAGTAAACAAGAAAGGCTGAGACACACCTGTCCTTCGAAAAGACAAAGTTTAGACGTACGATACATTGGTGAAACACAAATAAAAACATAGCAAGCAGTGTCAGCTGCTGATGAGTAGAATGTTTCCAATAATGTGTCTTTTGAGAAACGAAATTAAAGCAAACCCATGACCCTCGGTGACATTCTCTTTGAATCTAGTCAACAGTGGTAATCTTACGTGAATTGGAACACAGATGAGAAAAGATCTAGAAGGAAGGAAAGCAGGCATAGTGCGTAGAGTTAAAAATAACACACATGTGTTAGAGTGCAGAATGCACCATTGAATGGCACAGGAGGAAATGAAACAAAACCTATTCAATGAAGTCATGAGATAAAAGCCCATGAATTCAAGGTAGAGGAGCATGTGTTCCTGCAGGCTATGGGGATCCACCAAGCATCTTCCAGGAGGCGAATGCTATGCTTAGAACTGCAATCAAAAAAATGAAAGCAATGGGGTTGCACAGATGAGTGGAGAAGGGTGACAACGAGAAGAGAACCAGAGAAAAGACCTGACCACTAGGGACAACAAGAAGAGAGCAGCTGGGGACCTGGGGGATGACAAAGAGAAGACCAAATCTATGGTCTGATTAGATGTGGCAGAGGCTAAAACGGGAGGGTGATTCAAAGATGGCCTTTCGAACCACAGTGACTAGGAGGTAGAGGTGCCTAGTGAGTGAGGTGGGTAGATTTTGGCAAGTGGCGTTAAGATGCTGGAAGCAATTGAAAACTGGCAGAGTGCAGGTATGACTTCATCTGAATTGCATTTCAGATAGTAAATCACCAACTTCTGACTTTGTTACCTATCAATATTCCCCCCACCAAAAAAAAAAAAAAAGGAGATCTAGGCCTGGTTTATCAGACCTGGGGTCATCTAGGAGGGGTTTAGTCTGGCTTTGATGAACTGGTGTGTGTTAGAGAAGGTGTTTTCCACAACAAACTGAATGAAGATTGTGACATTATTAGACTTCCAACGACTTACAGAATTAGTAATCTGTATCTTACCTCTGTTCTCTTCCTCTTCTAATCTCACCCTCATCCTTCCAATGAGAGGGAGAGAAAGAATGAGAGAGAGAGAGAGCTGGCTTTGTATTATCTCAAGCCCATTGTTCGCCACTGTGAAGGAGAGACACAGAGGCGCACATGCACCATGCTGTCCTCAGAAGAACTTTCAGTCCGCTGAGAGCTACAGTGGCCAGCTGTATTTATGATTACTGAGAATCCACTATGGCCCTGAGCACTGAATTAGGAGACACTCTGGGGCAAACTGCCCTAGACATGCATTGTAGCAGTTAATTTATAGGCTCTGGAGCCAGTGAACTGGACTCAAAGTTTTGCTTTACTGCTTATTCAATGTGAGAACTTAATTATTAAAGGTTCTGATGTCTCACTGTTCTTATCTGTAAAATGGGTGTGATAAATTACTCCCTAGGGTTTTTAAAAAATTAAATATCTTAATGAATATAATCTACCCTAGATGTGCCAGAAACTAGTTATACACATTTCAAGCACAAGTTAAGAACTCAAATCTTACTATTATTTGGCAGTGTCTTCATAAATACCATGTCATTTAATTCTTATAGCAATTCTGCAAAATCAGTATCATTTCTCCCATTCATGAATGAGGGCCTCAAGGTGCAGGGTGGCTGATATGCCCCAGGTTGCCATGAAACGAAGAAACCATGACACAAATCCAGGTAAGTCCAGTGTTCAATCAATAACAGTGTAACTCAGGTATGAGTGAACTTAAAAAATGGATGCTGTAAATCTCAAACTGATCTATAGCCTCAAAATTGGAGACAATTTAAAAATGGCTGGTCATTAAATAATTAGCAATGACTACAGCTTTTAATATAACTCCCTAACTTAAACTCATCCCATAAATAGCCATTTAGCATTATTTGATTGTGACAATAAATTAGATTGGCCAGGTATTTTCCTTTTTGATTTTGTGAACTAACCCTGGAGACCGGGTTTATTGAAAAATTAGCTTCTAATTTCCCATGGCTGAAACTAGTTTGCTACAGTTAATAGAGAAAGTGATGGTTATTTAGACAACAGCAAATGTAGTGCAGAGGCTCTGAAAGAATATCAGAGAGAGGTGTAATAACAAAGATGCATGAGGTCACATGTGAGGCTGCCAGGAGGAGCTCTGCCCTGCACAAAAATGAACAGCACATAGGAGTGAGCTGCTTTCTGCCTACCACGCTGATATGGAAGAATCTGAGCTGGTCAACTTTCCCTGGACTCTCCATAGCACTTTTCTGTTCTTCCTTAGAGAGTCTTTTCAATTGCTACCTTCAGTTTGCCATCTGGTCAACCTCTGAGGATGAATGTTGGGTCAGGCTTGTGCTCGATCTAAGTCATGTCAGACATTTGCCTAGAGTGTCCCTGAATACATAATCCACAGGAAGAATATCAACCAGAGGTGAGTACAAAAAGAGTTGGATCAGAGTTGGACCAGGCACTGAGACAGAGACAAAAGTGAGACTATAAATGAAAATTGGGAAATACATTTGAAATAAAAAAAAATTCAAAATAGTCCAAGTGAGAAAATGCTACATATGTGATGGGTAAAACATTCTTTACATGCAGGATAATCCCAAGCCTTTCTTCCCGGGTGCTAGCCTGGATCTGGACGGAAGGGTAGCTATTTATGCATGAGTCTTCTCTACACTAAACTGAGGTCTTTTAGGAGACTTGATGCGTGTCTTGTCATTTTCGTATTCCCTATAGAGTCTGACATATGGCAAACACTTAGCAAATATCTGTTAAATGAATGAAAGAATGATGAATAGGGTTGGGGATGCTTCTGCCAGCACTACTGTTACCTCATCCATCAATAAAAATCTATCACTTATTGGACATTTAGTAGGTGCCCAAACTAGTGCGAAGCACTCGACATACATGTTTTTTTTTTTTTACTTAAACCCCACAAAAACTTACCAGACAGACGCTATTCTTAGCTTATTTTAGAAATGAGGAAACTGACGCTTAGAGAAGTTGTTTTTGCCAAAATTGCACCACTAACAAGTGCCAGAAATAGTAAATCTGTCAGGACCCTCAGCCAATGAACTTGACCACTTGATTGTACTGTTTCAGAAACACAAGTTTGTTTGAATCCTGAATTTGATTCTAAAGTTTCTGTAAGAGACTTTCCCATCCTCGCCTTCAACCAGCACCACTCAAACTGAGTTCATTGGTCTTCCTGGGTACTCTTTGGGCATCGGTACCCTCAGTGCATTGTCAAATAATTAATTATCTGGCTAACAGAACATCTTGACAGCAGGGACTCTTGTTTGCTTACATTCTCCCATTGTGAATAGCATAATGCCTGGAATACTGTAAGTGCTAAATAAATGTTGGTGGGTTGATTAATTATTGAACTCTGAGAAAACAATGATCATTTAGTAGACTGTGTTAACTAGAGCCTATTTTGGTTTTGATCCAAGGATTCCTTCATGAAAGGCTTGAAAGGTCCAAGTGATGAGATTACAGTGGTTTCAGCATCTCTCAGCAGCTACCTTTAGGGCTGGATTTATTGCCCTCTGGAGTGAAATGTTGGCCCTCAACTTTGCCTGTCAAGAGCAGTGATTTTAGGTGTGGGGCTGTTGATTGCTCCACAAGTTAACTGTTCAAGTCATAAGTGCTTCTTGGCACTGGAATGGGAGGCTAATTATGAGGTGTTAACAGGACTTCTGAGTTCCCAAGGAGGAAGACAGGAAAGACTAGGAGAAATGAGGACCACTGTGTTCCAACTCTAAAATTAAAATGCTAAAGTAAAGGAAGACATCTTAAACCTATAAAAAAAAAAACCAGCTTGTGGTGGAAAAAAAAACAGCATTCTGGAATAATGGTTAACAGCACAGTTTCTGGAATTGAATTTGCTGCAAATTCTGATCCTGATCTTCTTCCTCCTTTCATTATTTAGCACACTATTAGATTGTGGGCCTCAGATTTCTTGTCTGTAAAAATAGTACTGATAATCTCTACTTTATATATTAGTCAGCTTTCCATTGCTGAAACAAATATCTGAGATAAGGCAACTCATAAAGAGAAAAGGTTTGTTTTGAAATTTCAGTTTTAGAAATCTCATTCCATACTCAGTTGGCCCTGTTGCTTTGGGGGCTGTGATAGCACTTCACATGAAGGGCAAAACCACTGCCTGGCTTGTGGCTAAGATACAAAAGAGAAAAAAGGAAGAGATCAGGGTCCCACTGTCCCTTTCAAATTCTTATTCCCAAAGATCTAACCCCACTCCCCACTAAGCCCCATAACTTAAAGTTTTTACTGTCCCAATTACACCAGGCTAGGGCACAAACTCTTTAACACATGGGCCTTTGGGAGATATTCAACATCCAACTATAGCATATGGTAAGCATTAAATGATGCATGCAAAATATTTAAAACAGCACAGATCACCGTATAGAGCAAGGGCTTGTCAAAAGGTAGTTGTTATTCAAACAATTAAAGTTTATTTATTTTCTTAGTGAGGATAGAGCAGTGAACAGATACATAGAGGTTACCCACCTTGAGCTTAGTTCTAACCCGTGAAATAACCACAGCTTCTTTTGCTGTGTAGTCACAGTCCTGTGTGTCCTCTAAGTACCTACCCACTGGACTATGAACTCAGCTGTGTGACTGACTTTGACCAAAAAGAGGTTGGTCAGGCAAGAAGCTTGAAAGATGCTTGTCCTGTGTGGAGGCTCAAAGAACCTCTGCTGCCACCACTATATGAAGAAGCTCAAGCGAGCCTGCAAGATGGTGAGAGATGCATGGCCCAATTGCCACTGTATCCTTGGCTAACTCCCCACTTCTAGAATGTGGGCAAGGCCACCCCAAGATCATTTCCTACATCTGACCAACAGCCAACCACAGATACATTAGTAAACTCAGCAGAAGCCAATGGATCAGGCCTAGACCAGAAAAAATATCTAGCCAGCTCACATAATTGTGAGCTAAATAAATAGTGGCTGTTTTAAACAATAAAATTCTGGGGTAGCTTCTTACACAGCCAAAGCTAACTAATACAAGCTTACAGCTTAACGCAAGAGCCAATAAGCTGTTCCAATAAAGAACCAAATAGTAACTATTTCAGCTTTGTGAGCCAAAAAGTTTTTGTTGAGACTACATAGCTCTGCTTTTATATCCCAAAAGAAGCCATAGACAATATAGAAATGGATAATCAAGGCTGAGTTTAGCCAGAGGTCTGTTGTTTGCTATCCCCAGTGCTTACACAAAATACAGAAATTAAGAGGCATACAAATAAACTGATTGTGCAATATTCATACATTAAGAGGTATACAAGTAAACTGAAATAGCATCTTAGCAGCCAAGTCTCATTGGCTATTAAAAAGAATAGTCAGAGAACCTGCCCCAGACTGGCAATTCCAATAAAGTTTGTTGATTAGATTTCCTCAGAAGTAGACTATGGGGTAAGGACTTTAGTACAAGCACACTCCTTGGGAGGCGATCTCTATTTAGGAGCACGGTAGAAAAGTAGAGAAGAGATAGCGAAGAAAAACAACACGGAGCTGGTTAATAAGCAGGTTACCTTGGGCAAGGTTGGTCCACTGGGGCCTCCAGGAGACAGTCTAGGTCAGTAGTGAAAAACTCACAGCACATGTGCCACAGCAGGCTGTTTGTACCACTGAAAGTTCTAAAAGGTTCGCTATCACTGGACTAGGTCGGGGGAGGGTGAGGAAGTAGGTTATGTACTCTCCAACTCCCACCCACTGTTTTTGCAGGTTGCTTCTGGAGGATGCCAGTTCTCCCAAGCTCTGCCTGACCCTAACCAAACTCCTGCAGAAGACAGACTTCCCAGGCAGGGAGCAGCAGCTTGCAATAAGCAGCTGGCCTGTGAGAGGGGATGCCAAAGGGAAGTGGAACCACGGGCAGCCTCTGCTGCAGAACGCTTCCCTGTGGGGGAAAGTCTGAGTGGAGCTGTGGTGAGATTAGTAGGATTGACAGGTGAGAAAAGCCATATGTAAAGGAGAGAAGGGAAGGAGGTCGCCTGGGGAAGAAGATGCACAGAAAAGCCACAGAAGACTGCAACTAGGTGCCTATGACAATTCACACCTAACGCATGTTGATAGCTTCCTCCGGTGCTGTACCTAGCAAAGCCCACGAACAACAGGAATTTAGCCTCTCACACTTCCGGAGGCCAGGACTCTGAAATCAAGGCTTCATCAGGGACATCCTTTCCCAGAAGGCTCAACAACAGGATCCTTCTTTTCCTCTCCCTGTGTTTCACTGACTCCTGGTCAACCTTTGCTTCTCACTGTGATTTAGATCCAAAATGTCCTGCAAAAGGCTCGTGTATTTTGAGGTGGGGCTTTGGGAAGATGATTGGATGAATCTGATCAGAGTTTAACGTGCTGCTGAAAAAGGAAGGCCTGATTGGAAGAGAGGGATGGAGATGTAGCCTTGAGGTCTATGTCTGGTCCCTCACCCCTTTCTCTCTGGCACTGTTTCTCTGCTCTACTTCCCAGCCAATGTGAACTAAGCAGCTTTGCTCCGCTGAGCCCTTCTGCCATGATGTTTTTGCCTTGGAGCCAGCTGACCATCCACTGAATCCTACAAAACTATGAGACAAATTAAATCTCACTTCCTTTAAATTATAGGTACTAGGTATTTTGTCCCAGAGGCAGGAAAGCTGAATAATACAGTTGTTTTGTGGACACTTCACTCTAGTCTCTCTTATCACTTGGTTGCCTCCCCTCTGTGTGTCTGTGTCTAAATTATTCTCTTCTTATAAGAGAATCAGTGATTGGATTAGGATCCAGTATGATCTTATCTCAACTGGATTATATCTCCAAAGACCCAAGTTCCCAATAAGGTCACATTTCCAGGTGCCAGCAGCTAGAACTTGAATATAACTCTTTTGGGGATAGAAGCCAACTCATATCAGAGACAGAAAAGGAACAACCACAGAAAAGGAGGAAAATCAGGAGACTGTGCTATCACAGACACCCCAAGGATACCTTTTAAGGAGGAGGCAGTGATGTCATAAATAAGATAAAGATGGCAAAGTGTCCATTGGATTTAGAAATGTGGACATGGAGGTTTTTACCAATAGCTGATTGCCTGACAAAATTGGAGAAAAACAACAGGAAACCTGAGAGAAGGAAATGGAGATAGTGAGTATTCCATGCTATTCAGATGCTAGGCAGTGAAAAGGAAGGAACAGATTTTATGGGGTTAAGGGAGAGTTTTTTATAAAGATGGCAGAGACGGCACCTATCAGTAGAAAGAATAGATTTTGAAGATGTTGAATATAGAGGAACACAGAACAAAGTCGTTGCTTCAGTAACACAGCAGAAAATGAGTTTGTGGGACCAGGCTTCTCTATATCAGGAAGAGAGGAGGGGTGACCTGGAACTCTCTCTTCTATGCTGTAAAACCTCTATTCTTAGAATAATCTGCCTGGTAACAGCCATCCACCAATGTGGCCTCACCCCAGAGAGAGCCCTTGCTCCACATTTTCCTAGTACTTCCCTTTCTTTTGTGACCCTTTACCAAAATTCACCAATAAATGTCTTTTGTGTCTACTAAGCCACTTCCTGGGAAGAGTGAACTGGAAGAAGGAAGTATAAGGTTTCAAGACTTTGGAGACTCATGAACTGTCTTGTTGATCTTGAACATATCCCAGAAGGAAGGGAAGACAAGATTACCATCTTCAGGCTACACAAGAGGAAATTAAGACCCCAAAAAATCAAGTATTTTTAGATAAGATTACAGGATTCAAACCCACATCCTTGGTTATCTATCTTATCTGGGCTTTTTCCACTGCAAAACTCTGCCTCCCCAAGTGTGATATCAAAGCTGGCTTAGAAGTTACATCAGAATAGGGATATTCTGGTTTCCTAAGGGAAAACCAGAGGAAATGGGTCATTTTTTTTTTCAGGAGTCTTAGAGTAGCAAGGAATATTTATGGTCTTGCCACCTAAGGAATAATAAAGGAAGGTAACATCTGGGGAACTAAATTCATCTTTTTTAGGAAGGCCATGCAACTAAAGAGTACAAGAAATTTTTCCTATCATCTGAGAGCATTCTCTATGTGGCAAACATTTACTGAGCTCCTACTACGTGCCAGGAATTGTTCGCAGTACTGAGAGATAAAAATAAGTGAGGCTTTTTCTCTGTTCCCCCAACTCTAATGCCATAGTTTGGGTCAGAATGTCCTCCAAAGGCCCGTATGTTCCTGGTGTGGTCCCTAGCCTGGTTGCCACTGGGAAGTGTTGAACCCTTAGGAGGTGAGACCTGGTAGGAGGAAGTGAAGTACTTGGGATGTGCCCAGAACCCTGGTCTTTTCCTCTTGCTGTCTCTTGCCTGGCTATGAGGTGAATGGGCTTCCTCTGCCACATGTTTCCACCATGAAGTGCTGCCTTACCATAGACCCAAAAGCAATGGGCTAACTCACCATGAACTAAACCCCTCAAAACTGCAAACCAAAATAAACTTTTCCTTTTTTAAGTGGAGTATCTCAGATGTTTTCCTTACAGCAACAAAAGATTGACTACCCCAGAATCTGAGGAACAAACATGGTATAGGCGACCCTAGTCACATGGAGTGACGAGTCTTAGGAATACGCTGATGTGTCTGGGGAATGATGATACTTCAGCAAAACCGGTTGTGACATAGGGTCTGTGAGAAGAAAGAGGAGGGAGAAGAGAGGTTCCCAAGAGAGGAGGAAGGGAAATAACATCAAGATGATAGTAACAAATAGAAATAATAAAGAATATTTATGCAGAATTTATGGTTTACAAAAACCCTTACGTAATTTTCTTTCATTTAATCTTCATAATAGCCCTTTGAAAAGTAAATAGAAAAATGTTTTCCCCCATACGGTAGCTCTGGGAAATGAGCTTTCCCAAAGCAGCAATATATTCAAAATGAATAAAGTAAGAAATAAACCCATATTATACTACATATTCATTAGACTTGTCTTCCTGAATTGCATCTGACAGCTTTTGCCTAGTTTAGGGGTACTTTAATTTGTCATGTTTAACCCAAGCAATGCTCAGGATTGCTTTGTTTCAGGTTCCTAACACCACTAATCTCAGGAGGTTGGCTCAGGTCTCCAGCCCTGGCTTTTCTACCTTCTACTTCCTCAGCCAAATGTGTGCTTTCTGCCATCACCACCAATGTGGGCATCAAGAATCCACAGCATCAATTGGAAAACTCATGTGGGCGGAGTTCTATCCATGATCTTCCTTCTCATGGAAGTGATTCAGACACTAAAGTTCATTCCATTCCTTCACTCAATAAACTTACTGAATTCCCAATGAGGATACATAAGACACAAAGATAGGCCTCCTCCTGAGTGTCTTCAGTTGTGCTCTTAGCTGCCTTGCTGTCCTGTGTGGGTTCCAAAAGTTCACCTTTCATGACCATTTTGACTTTGAGGACAATCCAGAAGTCACATGGTGCCAGATCTGACAAATAAGGTGGGTGAGAACACACCATGCTTTCATAAGCCTGCTTTTCTGTCAGATGGCAACAACATTCAAACCTCAAAAAGACCCTCAGGAAAGAAGACTTCCTGAACTGCTTCAGAAAGAGGTAAGAAAAATGGGACAAGTGTTTTCAGAGGGGAAATATTCTGAGGGAGATTCATGGCAATGTGTCTTTTCTTCTAATACACTTTTACAATTTGAACATTCACCATATATTTTGATCGTACTGCACATGTCCACAATTCCAGCTGTGGACACAAGATCTTGGGGGAAAGGCACCAAGTCTTCATTTTCCGTTGTCCTGTCCACTGTGGGAGCCCTCATGTTGGACACACAGAAATGTACTAAGTCTGTGTTGAAACAGGTACTGAATGACAAGTTCCACAGAATCAGGGCACACTGAGTAGTCAGCTGGGGAACTGGTGGTGAATTCTGTAAATAAAATGGATTTAGACCAAGGAAGTGAATTGACCTCACTTGTGCTTTTGAAAGTTTTCTCTGAACTCCAGAAAACCCCACAAGGAGGCTGTGAGGATGGCCCACACACGAGATAACAAAGCACACACTGAGGCATGGGCAGGAAGGCAGATGAGGGAGAAATACAGATATCACAGCAGTGAATCCTATCCACCAGTCAGGTGGGTGTTAGGGGGTGTGGGACAACAGCAGAGCAGAAGAAATAGTTGTGGAAAGAACTGGAATGTAAGTTCTGTCTGGTTTCTTTTTTGTTTTCTTTCTCTTTTAGATGCTGGGGATGAAACTCAGCCTCACATATGCTAAGCACACCCTCTACCACTGAGGTACAACCAGCCTCTGGAAGTTAAATTTGGATAGATTAGGGGACGGTCATTCTTCTACCACCAGGCTGGGGATTTAGCTCAGCAGTATAAGCGCCTGCCTTGCAAGCATGCAGTCGAGAGTTTGATCCCTGGTACAGATTTTTTTAAAAAAATTGTCTATTCTCCCACCACCAACCAATCCTTGCATAGTTGATTCTCAGAAACTTTCCAGGAACCCTTGACTTCTGGTTGTCATTGTACTCTGAAGATTTAGGATCTAAGTCTTCATGTTTTGACCCAAACCCTCATGTGGAGAGTGGACATTTGCATAGCATGAGGTTATTATTGTCACTTTTGCGGTCATTTATTCAAAGAGAACTTGACTTATGAAATCAACAGTGGTTTGCAGTGGTGTCTTACACACACACACACACACACACACACAGAGCACAGCTTCAGATCCACTGGGACATTAAGGGGCATCTGTGACAAAGGACGGTGAGCTTGGCTTTTTTGTCTCATCCCACCTCATTTGAGCTGTCCTGCTCACATATCCTGCTGGGGAAAGCAGCTGCTGGGGAGAGCAGCCCTATGCTAGCCAGAGACCAGACCAGACCACTGTCAGGGGCCTGGAAGGCTCCTCTGTTGGTGGAACTGGCAATGAGTTCACAACTTTCCTCTGAAGGCAACAATTGCATTCAGGTATTGCAAGGGAAAGGATTTAATACAGGATGCATAGTTTATAAGATTATTTTATAATACCCAAAGAGTCAAATGCAAAAGAGTATGGGAGACCTGTGCATACCTGAGAGACCCGAAGAATCCAACTGAGAGCTGGACCCCATGGCAATGTTCTGTACGAGTCCAGCTGAAGACCCAGGACCCATGGAAATGTCCTCCATGAGTCCAACTGGAGGCCCAGAGCCACAACAGTCCAAGTCTGTATCAAGAGTCTGCGCTGGGAAGGCCCAAAGGTTAGTGGTGGAAGCTAGAAAGTCTGTACTAGTGGGACGAAGGATCTGTGCCCACAGGCTGAGGGATCTGCACTGGAGCCAAGAAGTGATGCTCAAAGTAAGG
The DNA here is from genome assembly GCA_004027455.1 of Hydrochoerus hydrochaeris. NCBI lineage: Eukaryota > Metazoa > Chordata > Mammalia > Rodentia > Hydrochaeridae > Hydrochoerus > Hydrochoerus hydrochaeris. Next base: position 163,439 of record PVLA01002346.1, on the reverse strand, counting down.
ACCAGAGCTCCTCCAAAGACAACCAGCCATGCTCAGTGACAGCAAGGTCCTGAGCTTCTTTGACAATGAAAACAGCTGAGTTCTCATCAGGAAAACCAGCACGACAAGCTTCTCCAGGAGAATCAGCAGCACATCATCTTCCCCTCCAGGTCTCCTTTTTATGCTACTGGCAACAATCCTCAGGTGGGCCTTTCACACCCAGGACCACGCTGATTCAGTTCCGCTGGGTGACCATCGGTTGTCAGTCCACCTCAGCAACCTTCAGGGCGCAAGGTCCGTTTAAACATGATTTGTCATCATGCGGTATATCCTTGTTGAGAGACCTGCATTCAGCAGTTTCACAGAGCTCCACATATCAGAAGTACTTATCTCTGTTGGATGAGCAATTACTGATGAAAGCAAGAAAAACAGAGATGGGAATGTTTTCTTGGAGCTAAGTCAGACCATGCTGCACTTTCAGATACTGGCTCAGCCCACAGACCTGTCATGGTCGCAGGGAAAAGTGTGGAGCTGGTGGCCAGACCACCTTCAGTCAAAGCCCAGCTTTGCCACTTACTAGAGCTATGATGTTGGATAAAATCATTTTACATCTCTACTTCAGTCTCCTCATCTGTGAAATGGGTACTGTAAAGTAACTGTACCCAGGGTTATCATGAGCCTTAGATGAGATGACATTTACAAACCACTCAGCACTGGAGCCTGAGGGCGGTGGAATGTTTCAACCTGCTGATTCTTTTGGCAGAGTAAATTCCAATGGCCATGTGATTCCCATTCTAGGTTTTTAGGGTTCCCTGTCTCCATGGGCTTCTTATCTTTCATGAAATCTGACTAGAGCTTCCAAAATACACTGCACCTGGAAATGATTAGTAATAGATTTATTTCCTTGCCTTAAAATGTTTTTTATTGTGACAAAACACAAATGACATTAACTTTAGCATGAGGGACATTTAACGATGCAATTGTCTTCACACTCTAGTTGCAGAACATCCTTAACACCCCCTAGTAACCCCCAAATAAAATCCTGCACCCACTAGCCATCACCCTGCATCCACTATCTTCTGCCCCATGCCTCTGAAACAATGACTCAGCCTTCTGTCCCCCTGGCTTCGCCTGGTCTTTACAGTTCACATAAATGGAGCTTTCTTGCTTCCTCAAGACCCAGACACAATGCACAGTGGTCAGCAGCGCACGCCTTGGGAGCCAGACCTGTGTGGCTCTGAGACCCCCTCGGCCACTACTGACTCAACCACAGTAGAGAATAACTTAATATTTTGATAACTTGGCTTCTTCCTCTAGAAATTGAGGACAATACACAGAGACCCCTCTCCTGGGTTTACCAAGGAAGAAATGAGATGACAAACCCAATGGGCTGGTGCCACCATTAATATTATTTTCCATTACATTAGTAAGGCAGGTTCATTTTAAAAGACTCAAAAACTCCAGAAATGTGTGAATAAGAAAAAGAAATCATCTAGAGCCCCCAACAACCTTGTCAGATGAAGGTCCTGACCGTGGCTTACCTTGGTGCGAGCCAGCAGCAGTGCTATATGCAGCTAGTGTACACATCATGGGCTTTGGAGTGGGACAGCCCTGAGCCTGCCTCTCTCCAATGACACTCCATGGTGACCTTGGACAAGTCACTTAAGCCTAGAGCTCTAGTCCTTCATGTGGCACATTCCATGGAAAGTTCGAGCCTCTAACGTTGCCTCCAAAATTTAAAAAGAGACCGTTAATGGCAAGTGCCTGGCTCGTAATAGGGTCTCCACTGCCTCGGGCAGCTCATGAGAACAGCCGGCTAGGTGACAAGCAGTGGTTGTGCAGAAATGGCTGTGCAGAGGGAGAGGTGGGGGCTCTGAAGGGCAGCCAGGGTTTCCAGAATCAGAGGAGTGGGAGGACTGCGGGTGGTGAGAAGGTGCTGAGCGCAGCAAGGCTGTGGGCTGTTTCACCTCCCACCCCCACCTTCACACTCGGCTGCTCTGCCTGTCTCCCTGTCTCAGTCCCTGTCCTCCGGGACCAGGCTCACAGGACGGCATCCTGTGGGTGGCGTGAAAGATGTGTGACTTGTAAGGATAATAACAATCACAATAGTAATAGCTGGTGCTTTGATGGAGGTTTGCTGCGTGCCAGGCACCAAGCCAACTCCCTTCTCTCCTCCTCCTCCTCCTCAACTCCCAGAGAGGCAAACAGGCGATTGCTGCATGATTGCCAGGCCTGTGACAACAGAGGCATGCCTGGCACCATGGGACTCCTCTGGGTGTCCCAGCCACAACTCCTCAGAATCTGCACCTGCAGAAAAAACACACTTCAGAGAAGGGAGCAAAGAAAGTGGCCAACACATGGAGTCCACTGTCCATTTTAGAACCACCCCAGAGAGCGACAGGCCAGGTTCCCTCAGGTACGGGAGCCTACTGGACGAAACTCAGACTCCTCGGCCAACGCTGCACATTGTTTTCAGAAAGCAAAAGCCGGGCCACCTCGGCTCAGGAGATGTCAGACTTCAATTAAATGTAAACTGATCCAGCAGTGTGCAAGATGTGAGCTAATTTGGTCCACATGGCACCAGAGAGCTCTGTCACAGATAGGTTGGCTGTGGGCACCAAAGGGTGCATATGTAATTGGAAATGATTACACTGCTGTTTGCTCCATCAGACAAGGGACAACTGATCATTCCTTCCACGGGCCCCAGATGGCGTGGGGTAGAACCATCTCCTCTCCCAAGCAGAGTAGCACCAGAAGGCAAAAAGAGTGTGGAGCTAAACCCAGCCCCATCTCCCCAGCAGTAGGCAGCTGTGACCTCAGAGCCGCCACTTCCCTTCTGAGTCTCCATGTCACCCAGCATGATGGCACATCTGGCTAATGAGATTGCTCTCTAATGAGAGACTCCAAATCCCTTTTTGGCTTTAACATCTCTTTTTGGGCCTTCTCACGTGAACTTTTGGGTCAGCCAATAGGGACCAAAGAAGCTGTGGGTATAAGCCCTGCTAGATCGATCATAACTACTTCTACAAGCAAAGTTACATGCAGTACTGCAATATGCTCGGTTGTCCTGAAATTGTGCAGGTCGGACAGCTGATCGACAACTATCACAAAGCCTGTAGAATCAGTCAAAGTGCAAAGGAAGAGAGAATTGAATTCTGGGGGAAAAAATCCTTCTGTAATATCCCAATCCCTTCTCATCTTTTTTATTAGTAAATGTCTGTGATATATAACAATTACATTCATCTTGGGGAATTGGCACACATACACATCACGTCTGCATCATTTTTACCCACTTTCTTTTTAACTTGAATTTTTATGGGCAGACTTAATGGGCTTCAGAGTCAGCAAATCTAAGTTGAGATCCCGGTCCCTGGGGAAGTTATACTCTGAAGTTCAGTTTCCTTATCTGCAAAATGATGTCAATACCAACTTAAAATATAATTGGAGAGATTAGCAGGAATTTGTATGGAACGACACCTGGGGGCATCAAAACCCACTAAATGCCAGCTGTTTCACCTGTGATTCTCAAAGCAAGCTCCTGGGCTTGCTTTCCTTCTCTGGTCTCTCCTAGGTCCTCTGGATAGGAACAATTTTTTTTTCTTGTGAAACTCTATTGTGCCTTGCACAGTACCTAGTGGGATAAACAAATTCATTCATTTTTTCATTGCCAAAATTACTCCTCTGATTTTTTCCCCTAAGATTCTGGTTTCCACAATTCATACCACTTCACATGTTTCTCTTTCTACTGTCACCATCTCTTCCAGGTAGTAGGTTTAAATCAGTCTCTCAGAACTTTTACTGCAAGTCTTAGAGACCCTCCCTTTCTGAAGAGGATTCTGGAATTTGCATTCCATGTGACAATGCATTTATGTCTCTACTGAGAACCACAGGCTTCAGGCCACCTGGAGACAGCCTTCCCACTCGCAAAAGAGCAAGCTGCCTCCTTTATAGGGCACAGTGAGGTAGACCTTTTACACTGTGCATCCGGTCTCAAGAACCCCATGCTCATGTGCTTTAAACATCATCATAAATAAGTCAAATGTTAATCTGTCCACTCAGCTTACCAGACTAAGAGCAACTAGTATGAATGGGATGGAGCCTTTGAGACACTGGTGGAGGAGAACATGGCAAACAAGGACAGAAATGTGTCCAAGACGTGGTCCAGGACCTGCTTTCCTAAGGAAACTTCCATCCTGGGACCCCTCACAGCTTCCTAGAGTCCTCTCATCCCTGGACTGGAGACTAACTCAGGCTCCTCCTGGCTGTCCTCTCTCTTTACCTATGGAGATTGTAAAGCTAGAGAGTGAGGCCGCATAACTAGTGGATCTGGAAAGTTCACTGGCAGGGAGACATTTGGTTGCTTTGTAGAATTAGTGAGCCACAGGAGGTGGAAACCACTGCTGTGTTCAGCTTGATGTCTTCCCAAGTGAGGCAGAGCCTGGCCCTATGGGGTGTCTGTGGAGTGAGCAGATGCATTCACACAGGAGGAAAGGAGTTAGCCAACCCACTGCGGCAGCAGGGAAGCACTTCCGGTTCAAGGCATCAGGTCAGCCATTTCACAGCTTTCTGCTTTCATGGCCTGGGCTACTTAGGAGTCATAAGTGAAGGTTCCAGAAGAGTGGAGAAGGTGATCTGTGGGCAGATCCCAGAGGAGAAAGGCTGCAGGTGGGATGAGGCCAGCTGCCCCAGAAGCAGATGGGAAAGAAGCAGGAGGGCAGTGCAGGTAACTAATGGGGAAGTACTGGCAGGATAGGAAGTTGATGAAGCAAGAGGAAGGAGGGGAAGTAGCACATCTGGGTTGGCCACATGCTGTGGTCCCAAGCACAGCAACCCACATACATCAACATCTGATTCTTTCCAGAGTCCTCTGAAGTCAGTGTCATTACCTCCATTTTATGAAGGAGAAAAACTGGGGCTCAGAGGACATAAAAACACAAGCAAAGTCAAAAAGCTAGAAGATAGAGGCACCACATTTTGACTCCAGGTTTCACCTGTTCCAAAGCCAACATTCTTCTCATCTTCCTGTGCTGTCTCCTGGGAAAAATTAGTGCCAAGATCAGAATGATACACATCATCCATGATGATCCACCCTGCTGCTCCACCCTGCTGTCAGCCACTCATGGCCCACCATCAACCCCCAAGTCCTGCTAACTTGTTTTCCTCAGGGCTTCTAGGATCCCAATACCTCTTTCCATCCCTAGCAAGGCCGCTGCCTTAGCCCAAGTCCATTGCCCTCATCTGGACCAAAGCAGTGGGCTCCTGACATATTAGCCAAACATCCCATTCCCACTCACTGCCAACCTCCACAAAATAAGTGATGCTCTTCCTGGAATGTACATTGAAATCCCCAGCCTTTAGAATGAGGTCCGGATCCCCCATGACTTGGCCCTTCCCATCAGTCCAGCACACCCTGGCTACTGTCCTCTCTGAAACAGACTGCTTGGTGCCTCCCCAAAAGATATGGCCACATTCTGCCACCCAGGCCTGGTGAACATGGCCATGTTTCAATCAACGGTCTTTGCAGAAGTAATGAAGTTAAGGATGTAGGCCCTAAGTCTGATGACAAGTGTCCTTATGAGAGTCACAAGAGGAGATACATAGACATGGTCTGAGACCACATGAAAATGGAGAGAGACTGACATGGTGTGGCCACAGAGGAAACCTAATGCCACCAGAAACTAGAGTTTAAGAGGCAAACAAAGATTCTTCCACAGAGCCTCTATGAGGGAACATGGCCCTACCCACACCTCAGTTTTAAATTTCTGTTCTTTACAATTGCAAGACTGAGGTTTCAAGGTGCCACGTTTGTGCTGATTTGTTCCAGTAACCCTGGGAACCTTACACCTCAGCTACCAAGCTCCAGCTAGGTGGACTGGACCAAGGAGGAATGAACAGCCTCCTCAAAGTTCCCTGGCTTACCCGATCTTTTCTGTTGATCCCTCTGCCCAAAACACTTGTTTACCCATTAGATGGGTAATCCCTGCTCTCCTGTCACTGAAGAATCTCTGGCCCCTGCTTGAAATGGGTTCCTACTTACTACTCCGTTTTGAGCCTATCAGAACACTCATAACTTCAGGAGAGTTCTTTTAAAATCGTTTGCTTGGCTGTAAATTTAGTGAAGTCAGGGATTACTGGGTTCCGAGGGCCAAGTGTGCAGTATTAATACATATTTACTCTGTATGCATATTTTTTGCCCATCTTCCTGCACTCAACTCAAATTTGCCTTCTCACAAATAAAAACTGTCATCATCCCTCACTTCCTGGTAAAATCTCCTTTTAGTCCCTCAAAATCTTCTAGCCCTACTTCTACCTCTGGGAAGCTTGAATTAAAGCTTATATATGATCACCCAAACTTGCCCAAGCATGGTACCCTATTCCCAGGACACCATGACTGGCTTATACTATCCTGGCCTTTTGGAGTTAACACAGATGCTCAGAGGGTGCCATTCTCCTCCTTCTGAGCTCACCAGCTGGGATGAGGCCACCTCTGTCCATGCCCATCTCCCTCATCACACAAGAAAAGCCTATTTTCAGCTAGAAATATGGACATAAACCCAAGAAAAGTAATGGGGAGGGGAAAGAGAGAATGAGAGAACTTAACATCTGTGTTCCTAAATCCAGCCACCCCCAAAGCTATCATCACTCCTGGACTTCTCAGTTACATGAATTAATAAATTCCCTTCTTTTTTCTAGCTAGCTTGAGTTCATTTTCCATCCCCTGTGACTGCACACATCCTAGCAGAGACAATACTCCCACTATTTGGAGGGTATCAACTCGCCAATCCTCACTGTCCTTCAAAGCAGCAGTTGCTGAAATCTTTATTTTAATGAGGAAGTGGGGCTTGATGGATTGGTTGCACATCCAAGTGCACACAGCCAAGAAGTGGTGAGGCCCACAGGCTGGCAAAGGGGAAGATCAACAGAGGCTGGAAACAAGGCCACATCGTTCAGCAGTCCCCAAAGTTTCCAAATACAAATCAAAATAATTTGATTCCTGGCAACAAAGATAAAATCCATGATGCCTGAAATACTGACCTTTATTTCCTGCAAGCTTTGTGACACCGAATCAGTGCTTCTCCACCTTGTCCTGGAGGACCTAAATCTAACCAGGAGCTTCTTTTCCTTGCACATCTTTATTCTGAGGACTTTGCACTGTAGCAATAGGACCAAGACTACTTAACGAGTGACAAGGCTACACAGCCAAACAGCCTGTGCCTGCCATTTAGTGCCAATCTATCTGCAGCTGGGTCTCTCCTTCCAAAAGAAAGGCGTGTTTCTGAGGTGTGGTGTTGGAAGCACGAGAGGGTTGGTTAGTTAGTGATGTGGTGATGTCCTCTCTCACGGTCATTATTTGCTCAGGCTTGAGGGCCTAGTTCACACCAACCAACACTCTTGTGTGGCCTTTCCATACTCTCTCATCTGAGGATCCTTGTGTCCTAGAGGGAAAGCACGCATGCTGCCCCTGCTGCACGTGCAGAGTTCTTCACTGACATAGAATGTCCCTCCTAAGAAGAAAGGGGAACAATGTGCTTGTTCGTATGTTCCATGGTCTAACTATCCCCTGCCCCATTACAGGGCACCTGAAAGGCTACTAAATAGCTGAAAGGTAAACTCAGAGACTGGTTCCCAGGACCTTGGTAGGATGATCCAGGGAAGGATTTCAGAAACTGGTATGTGAGTATGCTCATTATACAACATTATAAAATAATAAAGGAGAGAGGTTAAATAGACTAAATTAAATAAAAACTATTTTTTTACAGTACTTTAAAAAATTCATTATTTCACTTAACCATTTGGCCACAAGTTAGAAATTCACTGCTAGTAACCTATCAGGGAGAATACATTGTTCTCATTTTCAAATAAATATTTTCTCATAGTTTCACTTTCAATTCAGTTAGAAGCATAATGGGCCCTTGTTATTTTATAAGCTCAGCACCAGCCTCATTTCAGGAAACTGTCTCCCTATCTGCCGGGAACTGCTCCCCTGTCCCTGACCACGCTGGACGTTCAGGTCCCTCAGCATAGATATGGCACCATAGGGGCTGCCTGTCTGTTGGTATAATGGCAACAGCCTTGGCAACAATCATTGGTCCAGAGGTGGACACTTGACCCAGACAGGTCAATCACAGTCCTCCCCAGGATTTGGGAACTATAACTAACAAAAAGAAGTCAGTCTCTCTCTGGGTGTCTGGAAATGAAGACATGTAAATGCAGAAGCAGTTGGCAGCCCTGTTCCACCATGTGGACTGAGGAATAGAAAATGCCAATCAGCAGAAAGAGAATCAGAGGCAGGGGAAAGACAGCGAATCCAGGCAGCCTCTGAGTGCCTCATGCTAGCTGCTCCCACGGCCTATCCATATTCCTCTTTTGGATTTTACTGAATCCAAGTAGCCTTATGATAAAAATAAATAAATAAATAAATTTCTTTTTTGGCTTAAACCAGCTTAAGTTGGATTTCTCTTCCTTACAACAAAAAGATTTTTTAACTAATATGAGAACATAGTCCTATTTCAGTCTCTCTGACATGCTAATCTTAAAATTCCTCAACCATTTTACTTGGTGACTTCAGAAGGGCGGGGGCTGGAAGGGATCTTTGAGTTAGTCTCCTACACAAAATAGTCTGCAGTCATTCTCCTGGGCTGTTTTGTACCAGAGATTGTGGTAGTCTTCCTCCAGCCTGGAATGTTTAAGAACATGGTAGAAATATAGAGTATGACTAGGTTAGGAGCCTGGCTACCAATAATGCATCATGGGTTTCTTACGATTATCACTAAGAATTGGGTGTTCTTTTAAAAACCATGTGCAAGTGTGATGCATGCTCATTTGAGGAACTATCTGAATGAAATGACCTCTGACCCATAGGCCTATCCACGGTCCTTTTGGACACTCCAAATCCCACGTGCCACACCCACAAGCAGTAGACTTTGGTGTACTCTTTCTTAGGAAGCCACACATCTATCAGCATCAATGTTTTCATATGGGAACCACTATGTGGAAGGTGGTCTGGAGCTGTCCAAACAAAACTCTGTCCAGAGGCTGAGGCAGGCAGAAAGCCCTTTCACAAGACTAGTAAGAATCACTTCTTAGCTAGGAGCCCACTCTATCTGTTCATTGCAAGTTAAAATAACCAACAGCAAAAGAACATGGGTGCTACTGCCCCCATCCACTTTCTTAAAAGTAGATATTCAGTATAAAAACTAATGAAATTAGATAAGCTCTTGTCTTATATGTAGTTAGGCTCTCTTGGGTTTCTTCTACTAAATAAAAATTAACCAGAAATCCACTGGGCTTGATTATAGACAAGAAAACAAATGATCTGCACATGGCTAGCCTGTGTAGACATAAATGTGGTTAGATACTGAAATCTCACAGACTCTTAGAAAGGCTGGCTAGCCCTACCCATGTCCTCCCTTATCAGAGTGAGTGTGCCTTTATCACAAGAGCCTCAGAAGCCTGATAGTATATTAGTTACCATTTCTACTCTTATTGGAAAATATTTCCTCATTCAAGTTCCATCAGCATTTCAAGTTAAACAGGTTAAAAAAAATACCCAAGAATTTAGAGTTGGAAAGAACCTCAGAGTCATTTGGTCTAAAAGGTTTATTGAAAGACGGAGCAATGAAGTCACTTGCTCAACTGCCTAGCTTGTTAGAGGAGAACTTGAGGGCAGAGTGCATGTTACGCCCTCACAGACTGGTTCCTCTCAGAAACAAGGTCTGTACAGAGGGCTCCCAGGCGCTCTCTGAACCTCTCAGTTCCTGGACTGCCCTGCATGCACTGAGGCTATGGAAGTCCAAGAAATCAAGGGCACTGGCTCTTCTATATTGTTGAGGGAGAAAGTTCCAAAGCACTGAGGGCCGGTGTAGCAGGGTTTTCAAATACCTGCAGCAAGAGTCTTGCTGGCAGGGCTGCCGTCCAGATGTCTTCACGTCTCCTCTGCACATGCAACCACCACACTGCCGCAGTCCCCTACACAGCAGCAGAGCTGCAAGGGGCTTCCCGGAGCCCCAGAGAGAGCATTCAAAACACACTAGGAAAAGCTGACACCAAGAACTCTCACAGAAGGGAAAGGCATCCCACCAGTGGGCAGGGAGGTGGACGCAGAGACCTGAGCTCCTATCATCAGCCTGCTTCCTCCTCTGGTCACTCGTTCTGGGTGGGCAGAAGAAAACAATGAAACTGCAGCACACACAGAAGTCAGACTGACACATAACCACACTTGGAAGAGAGACCCGGATTGCTAGGCAGCTTGAGTGGGAATGTGAGAAAATGTTGAGGATTTCACAGAGCAGGTGGAGTTCAGCACAAACAACCCCAAGTGTCTTGCTAATCATTAGCAATGGCACCTTTGTTCAATTACAAGAAGTGCAGTCTGAGGGGAGCTCTCCCACCCCTTGGAAAAGACACAGTAATAGAAATTTGTTGAAGCTCACGAGGGGCAGCAAACTGATGTCAACTCTCCACGTGGGTGGTGCTGCTGCTGTACCTGAGCATCCATCGCCTGAGGCCAAGTGTCACCTGAGCAGCTTCCCACCTTGCCAGTGAGCCTTGCTCCCATCTCCGGAGATTCCTCTAGATGCACATACGGGGGGAAGAGTTATATTTCTCTTCAGCCCGATTCTCTTTGAATAATAGAGATGCCCAGAAAAATGTGGGTTTTGGAGCTTCTGTCTGGAAGAATGTGCAGAGGATTTCTCAATCTTTATTATGTCTGTGCACAGTTTCTCTGAGTTGCTACCTGAACAAAGGTGGCAATTCCATACAGGCTGGCTAAGAGAGGAAAACTGTTCTCACTCGGGTTCTATAAATTACCCATATTCTCACTTTAATATCAAGTATGATATGTATTAGAGTGCATGGTTTTGGCTAGAATCAATCTGGAAGGCTGTCAAATAAAACACAAAATAGGAAAATAAATCCGAAGTAGAATTTATGACATGATTTTACTCCCATTACATTCCATTTAACAAATGCATATGTTTTACAATATCTTTAATAATAATTATTAAACATAGTAAAATACTTCCAAACTTGGCTCATTGCATAATTGTACTTTGAGAGGGAAAAAAAATTATCTGAGGCCTTGTCAATATGCCACTTCCTCCTCCCCCAGCTTTTAACAGAAGCAGCCTCCAGTGGAATAATCCAAGCTGTGTTCAAGAAGTTGGCAAGTAGGTCCAATTAAATGTGGTTTTACTGTATTCTGGCGTTTGCATATCTAGTTTGCCAAGAAGTAATCTTTCACAAAAAAAAAAGAAAGAAAGAAAGAAAGAAAGAAAGAAAGAAAGAAAGAAAGAAAGAAAGAAAGAAAAAAAAATTGTACTGGCCGAGACACAGCCTGGATGGCGCAATGCATATCACATAACTCTACCCCATGACTAAGATCATCTTTTTTTCTTAAATAGCTGTGGAAAGCATATCAGACATCCATCATATTCCTATATGAATCCTTTACAAAACACCATCCTTTACAGAGCTTCTTACATTTATACATGACGAACTGAAATCCATCTTAATAGCGCTGTTTATTTTAATTACTATGAAAAGGGGTTAGCTTCTTGCCACCTGAGCTAGATGTATTTATTCAGGTGTCCTCCAGTTGGATTATCCAAATGAAGCTATAAATGATCCTACTGACTAGTAAATACCCACTTGTCAAAGCGTCAGTCATACACATTCACAAACCTGGGTACCTGGAACTCAGAGAGGGCTTCTCCGAGCTTTGGAAATAAAATCCTGGGCAGTTCTTTGCTAATGTTTTACACAGTTCTCATTCCTTATAGAGGAGCTGACTCCCCTTCCATCCCCTTGCAGCTAACCAGGACTCTATGTGAATGATCAGCTATATAGAAAGTCCAGATGGAAAGCTATCAACAAAGAGACTCCTTCCACTCTGCCTACTGCATGATTCATCCCTGGCATGAAGACAGGCCCGGCGACGGCCCACTACCTTGGCTCCCATAGACGAGCCAGGCCAGGAGCACAGGTGCCACTCTGCAGGTTGGCAGAGAGGGATCAGGTCAGAGAAGGCTACAAATCACACAACCTGGCCTTTGTTATAAACCATCAAGAGCTCATTAAAAACACATGCAGAAATAGTTAAACAAAATCTTCTAAACCTTTCACAGAATTGCCAATCCATTAGAAGGACTGAGCTCACAGCAAACCCCCTCTTCCAATGTGTGCAATGGAGCAGCTAATGTCCTTTGGACTCTTGTCTATGGCATCAAACAGAGGGAAATTTTTTTGGGGGGGGTGCTTGTTTGTTTTTGGTTCTGTATTTAACTTTTTTAATCCAAACTATTAAATATATTCACTGAATAAACTATTCTATCAAAGATATGTTGTACAACCATTGCCTTCATAAAAACTGATAGAAATTATAAAGTGAAAGGGAAGATCTGTACCATTATAGCAAGGAGAGAAAGAAGGAAAAGAAAAATAAATGGCTGTGGCTTGAATTGTCTTTGTGAAGTGGCCTTGCATCAAAGAGCAGAGTGGACATGCTGAAGGCGGATCCTGAAGCCATCCAGTCCTTGGCCCTGTTATGTGAAATAAACGTTGGGACATAACTTTGATCCCTGCAGTATTTACTCACAATGTACCTGTAACCAGCGCTGCACACAGCAGCAGCACATTCCACTGCCTTGTGGACTTTTACCGGCTGCATCTTCTTCCGAGAGGATTGATTCCCTCTAGTATGATCTGACCATAGTTGACTGCACTACAATATGGTCCTAACAACACACAGTGACATGTGATGATATGAGGCATGAGACACTCTGAGCTCTGTGATGTGGCATGTGCCACCTTCTCCTGGTGAGATCAGAGTTAATCCTTTAAATCTCTGGGCAAATTGTTTTAATATGTGTGCTTTCCTGGAGCACTGACCCTGTTTGTTAACATTACATGTATTCTTGATACTCTTTTTATACTTATGATATAAGAGTAAACATGAATCGAAGCTTACAGTCTTCATTTCTTCAGCCTTAAGAGAAAAAAAACATCTGTATTCAGCTTAGAGGACCAGGTGAATCAGAAAGAGCTTTGAGAAATTTGTCAACATGGACCAAAAGTGCTACAAAGGTTAATGAGGTTTGCACATCTAAACACACACGGACCTACAAACCCACCTGAGAATGTAGATACTTTTTCATTACTATGTTACTTTTACTTTCACACTCCATGTAGAAATTGCTTTCCTTGGGACTTGCTTAAAACTGAAATAAATTTGAAACTACTAGTGCTCCAGGAATTTAAATCATAAAGATCCACATTGAATAAAATCCACATTGGTAGCAAGGCTTTGTGATAAAGAAAAATGCCATCTTGGTGTTAAAAAAGAATGATTGTAATAGTTGTCACCTCCAAATTTACATAGCATCTTCTCTCTGAGAGCTTAATGCTCCTGCATATGTGTTTTCATATTATTCCAAAGAAGAAGGGGTGTTTTATTATTCTGGTCTCACTAATGGAGAATAGAGGTAGCGGGTGGGATTCCTCTGGTGTCGCTTTGATAGATCTGCCCCAGTGTCCCTTGAGCCTTCTTTCCAGTAGATGATGCTGAGAGGAGGTGAGAAACATTCCAAGAAACCAAGGCCAATATTCAGATTAAGTGGAAACATATTCAATTCTTCCATTTCAGCAGCAAACAAGTTTTGAGGTTCCTGTACGGCTGCCACCCTCAGCTGCGTGTCCTTGTTTTTTCTCTCCCTCCTGTATGTCCAGCTGCAGCTCTGACAGCCCCAAAGTTCCCAGCCTGCAAGGAGCAAGGAGTGGTGCCTCGTTGTGATTGAACAAATAACAAGTTTTTGAAATCCAAGCAACCCTTTCAGAGCCGGGCGCACTGAGGGAGAGCGTGTCAGTCAGTAGAATCCTGCCAGGGTTTCAGCTCTGGATGAGCTGGAAAGACACAGAGGCCAAAACATGTCCCTCTCTGACACCAGCAGAGACATCCTATTGTATATATTTGTTAAATAATCGAGAGGGTCACCATCAGGAAAAGAGAGACTATCATCCCAACCGCAGATGCTAATGTAAATAGATGTAGCAGACAACGGTTAAGTGTGATCATGGTAAATAGGGACTTGCATCATACAGATTTTAGCAGTGAGGTTCAACCAAAATGTGGATTTCAGAGCAGACTAGATCAAAGATGTATCTAGTGCAGAAATTTAACCTTTCTGTGTCTGTAAAGAGAAAAGAACCACATCTCCAAAATGATAAATACCAAAGGTTTCAAAAATGGATGAAATGCTTACAAGGGCTTGACCTGCCTCCCTTCCCCAATTAGGCCTCACTCTCTACCTTCTCCTTTGCTTTTAGGACAGATGACCCAGGGCTCACATTTGCCCCTTCTAGCTCTGGATTTTAGTGATTTTAGATTTGTCTCTCTATACAGAAGAACATGCGAAGCAGTCACTATAAGAAGTGTCAGGCACATGGCACAGGTCTTCAAATCATGGGGAATAACTGGGCCTTCCTAGCCCTTGGGTTTTTATAATTTGAATAACAAAGTTAATTCACTATCTAAAAGCAGTCCAGAATGCAAATTTCAAAATTCAGGGTACCGATGTAAACTTGGACTTGTTTTTGTTTCTAAGACTTAAATGTTATTTTAGGACAGATTAAAAAATGATACATGTATCAATAAATAAAAATTACAATATGAGACTTGGTTGCTTCATTCTTCAAGGTTGTTATTTGACTGACTTTTAAACACAAACACTTCAATCATTTAAAATTCTCCATACTGGTCAAGCCTACAAACCGCCTGTTGTATTTTGAGTAAATTATTATTTTTACTGCAAGATAAGCACCTTTACAAAGCAAACTGAATAAATGATGACAAACCCTCCCTGCCTCCCCACTTTTGCACAGAAGTGATTCTAGTACTGCTCTGAGGCATCCCTCAAGTAAAAGAACATAAAAATAGAACGTGAGAAATCACATTTTTCCAGACTTCGCACTTAGTATGAAAAGCAAAACTTCTTTGTGCCCCACTACAGCCCCTAATTTTTTTCCACTTTCAACCTAAGGACTTCACCCACGGTGGTGGTGTTTATTGTAATGAGCACCTAGCAAGACCTCTGCTCCTTCCTGTGTTTTTAGGCCTCGCTCTGAGCATATATGTGGAGTAGTGTGGTAATAGAGCCAATCTGAAATGTAGTTTTCATTTCAAATTTGTTTCCATTTTCTTGAAATGGTAGAAAGTCATACACAAAAACAAGTTGGCTGGAAAAATCAGTTGTGCAACGGTGTCAAAATCACTCGATGCATAAGATTTACCCTCTTCTAGTAAATAAAAGGACCTTGAAAAACATAGAGAGCAGGCTACAAAGTAAGAATTTTAGTTTGAGTCTCAACAACAACAACAAAAAAGCAGAACCTAAAGGAATATTTTATCTGCCAGACTTCAGTTTCTTTCCATTTATTCAGTCGCAAAATCTTGGGGATTTTGAAAAGATCTTCAAGCAAATTTTACACTGCAGGCTCGTCTGTGATGATTATGCCTTGAATATATACCTGTGCTGGTCCCCTGTCCTGTTCACATGCTTAGGCATGAGACCTTTTTTCCTCAAAGCCAGGTATTATAGAAATAGCTGTATAAATTAGATTTTCTTCAAATATGGCTCTATGCTTAAATTTCTTGTGCTTGACAATTTGAGAAATAGTTGGAAATTAGAAAAATGGATTTTTAAACACTTAGATTGTACTAACTTCTATAGTAGCACTTGCTTCCAAGCCTTGAATATTTTTTCTTCAATGTTTTAATTATCTATTATTCTACTATTACGTGTTTCCAAAGAATATTCAAATTGACATCTTTAGAAGACATTGCTATCTTTACAATAAGCATGCAATTAACATTTCAATATTACTAAAGAGCTTGAGTATATCTTATAAAAGTCCATAGAAAAGGTATATGTACATTTTGAGTCTCTTTTTTAAAAGATGAATTTTAAGAGATTCAGATGGAAAGCCTAAATGCTCTTTGATCAGAAATCATTTCAGAGCATTAAGCTGACAAAAACATTAAGGTCTTTAACAATCTTCTAAAAGTGAATTGTTATAATTTTTAAATAAAATGAATGTTATAAATAACATACTTTTATAAGCCATACACAAGTAAGATACATTCTTTAAAGCTCTGTCCCATATCAAAAGTTAGCTCTGGTTTAACTAGAACATGTAAATAAGGTTATGCTATTCTTTCCGGTTCAGGACCATTATACATGCATTATGTACTGAAACAACAGATTTAATCTAGCTTAGTTCACCAATATTCAAAAACATTTTTCCATGTTCCGTTTCATATTAACTACAGATACATTTTACAAGCTTGAATATTTGGGACAATAGGACCCTTAAAATTCCTACATGGGCATATTAAACATGCCTATTGACATTTAATAAAAGCTACTTGATTTAATGATTAACTACAGAGATCATAACAAACCGTAAGCCAGTCATTTCCGTGAATGGACTCTATGGGTGTCACACGGCCTCTCAAAGCCACTCTTAAATATCCTCACTGAAGCTGTTACTGACTAATGTGCTACATTTTAAAGCCAAATTGGATTTTCAGTCCTTTTCTGCCAAGCTAACTAGAGAGAATGCTTCCTATAGCAAGTCACAAACTTAACTGCAAACCCTTTCCTAAAGAAACGTCTTCTTTGGGAATATGTAGCCACAAATTCAACAAAATTTCTCGTCTGAAAGGGTTTTTGTTGTTGTTAACTACCCAATCAAAGATTAAGTATCATACATAAAACTAAAAATTTTGGTGAACAGTAAATTAGCAAATATTAGAGTAGAATTAGGATAGGTAACTGCATAATTCATCCCTTTCCAAAAATTTATTTCTTTCAAAGGCTCAACTATTTTAGGAAAAAAAATTCTACATGCTCAAATTATCTAGGTAACTCAACAATTTATCATAAGTAGTTAGATAATAAGGTATTTGAACTTGAGGGAAAAAATTTTCAAACCTTTACTTCCAAGACCTCACCATTTCTCAACACGATATTTTACTTTTGGAATTCAGCTTCTTTCATAGAAATTACAAAGTTAATTAGTAATTAACCTTTAAAGGAACTGGTTTGCAAAAATAGTTTAATTTCTGAAGTGTCTCTGAAAATGACGATTTCTAAAAAATATTCAGTGTCTTCTGTAAGATCTGACTGCTCTGCTACCCTTTAATAATGTTAAGCAAGTTTGAGCAGGGATGGGAAGGCTACAAACATAAATGTTTCTTTTTATAGAACTAAGTTGACTTAAAGGCAAAAGGCAAGTGGTTCTAGTCTTAGACTGAAGGATCACATACAAAGATGTTTTGCCGTGCTTTTTTGTAGGCAAAAGGTAGAAAATTTTTAACGTAAGGAACAAAATCCTGTTTGTATAAAAAACTTGGACTGAAGCCAAAATGAAATTCCTAAAAGCTATTTGCTTTTAAAAAATACAATAATTTAGTTTTAAAGATGTTACTTTTAACATTTTAAAGGCAAAAAGACTTTTAATGCGGATGGAGCTTTTCTTTCCCTACATTTCAAAATTCACACTTGCCTCATTCACTATATTTTATCAGAAATTTCAAACACTGCAACAAATATTTGTAAAAATTTAATTATCTACAAATTAAAATTTAAAACCTGAATTTTCTACCTAGAAGCATTTACAAGCTTCTCTCTCTCGATTGGAAGTCAAACATCATTTTAATTTTTATAGGAATAAAATAAATCATAAAAAATTTTGAGATCTTCAGACCATTTCAAAAAAATCTTAACAGACTCAATGAGAATTCTTAAGTCTACAATTTGCGTTTATCTATAAACATGAAAGGATTTTTAAAGTAGAGTTATTTCTTAGATTAAAAAAAAAATTTTCTTCGACAGTCGGTAATTCAAAACAAAAGATTTACTCGGGAAAATGAGTTCCATCATTGTGTGAACCATTATATACTTTTACAGTTCACTGTTTTTAAACCTTCCAAAAGGTTTGTAGATATTCATGTCAAGTTTGTTAAAGAAAAACTTCACCTATTAATCTGATAGCAGAATTAACTGGAAAGGAAACCCAAAACCAGAACCCTAACATTTCATACTTCTTAGATATTCCCTAGAGTACAACTAACACACAGTGCTGGGTCCACAGTGATCCAGGGAATAATTGATTATCTGAAAGAAACAGATGTTTTCAAAAGTAAGTGAAACCACATTTTAAAAATACATTTATGGATCAGGCCAGATGTCAAAGGAGGAATCTATTTTAATGGTTTCTAACATGATCGTGCAACAAATTTTCTTAAAGTGCATCAAACTGATTTCTGCATCTAACTTACCAAATGTGGTATTTGTATAATCACTATTTTTTAAATTCTGCAGTGTTTTAAGAAGTTATTTTCAAATCTCATGTCAAAATATTGTTTTGTTGCGTGTATCTGGCTAATCCTGTTAAGGTAATGCTCATCTGAAATCAGAAGGCCGGTGTTACTAAATGATACAGCCTCCTTAGGAGGCTCCTCCTTACTCTGACCCTTTACTACAGGTAAATCAAAAGTATCGATCAATGTCCCTTTCTGTAAGTTTGTAATTGTTCAAGAAATTATTTTGCAGGTTTTCATGTGAAATGCCTGGCTGGTTAAGACCAAGTATGAGTTGCATCTATGTTTTCAGTAAGAGGGGAAATGTAGGATTCCAAACTGTAAATTTCAGTTGTGCTTTAGAACAAAATCTCTGTGGACTCTTATTCCAAAGCAATCAGGGTGCTTATCAATGTGATACATTTTCAAGTACCAGATCTTCCACTTCTAATATTAACCTTACTATACACCATTTAACATAAATGTATGTAACTATTTTAATATACATCTTTAGGATTTCGAAGTTATATACACAGTTACAGATTTCAGGTTTAACAAAATCTCTCCTATCAGTACCTAACCCCTGTGTGCAATTTAGGGCCACTCATCACAACTCCTTTGCAGTTCCGCCTGCACATGTGAGAGTTGTTAATTCCCTAGGTTAACCCGCAAGGTTTCTCATCCTGACATATACCCAACAAGACAGGCTTGAAATTGGGACAATCACAAAAGGACCACAGTTCTTTTAATGGTACATACATTTAAAATTAAAATCTGAGAATTAAAACCTGGGACTGTTCAAGTTCTCCCAGCAACAAGGATGAGTATAGCTAATCTTGAACAACTGAGTGCCTGCTAATTCAATTGCCTACAAATCCACGCATTAGCCAAGCAGTCTTCCAAATTAAGACATCCGGTCTCCTTCAATTTTCCACTTAAACCAGAACACAGATTTGACCAATCAACCTAAGATAAAATTACACATGAAAAGTGACTTTATGGTGTATGGATTACTAGTTGGACAGCCTATCGAGAAAACCCTATGCTGCCACTTGACGTTTCACAGATTCACACAAGTTTCTAGGGAATTACCTCAGTATTCTTACTGCAATTAGGGAAAATGGGTCATATTTTTCAAATGTGTATTTAAATTAGCACGTTTGCTCATTTCTATTTGGGTGGTCTAACACACAGTACAATTTCATAATGTCTGAATAAAACTGGTATTAAGGAGACCACACAGTATACATACTTAGAATCTACTTAGTACATGATCATAATACAAACGCTCATACACACACACGCACACAGGAAAGTCTCAGTTCATATAATTTATTGCAGTTAGCACACAGTTTAAAAATTCACCAACACACCAATAGTACAAAACTAAACAGCATTATAAGTTATTCCCCCCTCAGGAAAATAAAACATACTATGATTGTCAAAGCTAGATGTCAGTCTAAGTTTTAGAACAAAGGAAGAATGTGAAACTAAGAAAAGGAAGAAGCAATCACTCACAATGACCACAAAAAGAAAAATCCAAAAGAAAGTCCGTTTTTCTCACAGACATTGATTGTCTTCTCTAAATTAATAAAAATTATTTTAACATAAACTGTATTTAATAAAAAAACTAGAAACTCTTCAAGTAACTAAAGATAATGCTCCAAGGCCATTTTCACAGCTTTTTTTGTTTGTTTGCTTTAAATGCCATTACAGCCAAATTAACACACATTTGACCAAATATTTCCAAAACAGTCCAGCAACACACAATGGAGTTTTCCATTCAGTATCTTAAGCACAAAAATAGGCTATGTTTACAGTAGTTAAGGCGATCAAATTTTAAACAAAAGCAATTAAAAAAAAAAAAAGGGAAAAACAGCAAACGTTTTCCATGCTACTCCCATAGACCTTATTTGTAAGTGCAAGACAGGAAAACAAACACTGTGCAAAATGCTTTTGCCCTGTGTGCTGGTCATTAAAACCACACATGGGGCTGCAGCCTCTGCTGCCGATACACATAGTCTACTAACCCCCTTCCCCATGTCAATCAAGGCAGTCCAGTCCTTTCAGCCTGGGGCTTTTTCAGTCCATAGAATCTTTTCATGAGTTGGGGGGGGGGTAAGAAAGAAGGGAGAGAAAGGAAAAGGGAGCAAAAAAAAAAAGAGAATGACCTATTGTCAATTTGTGCAGTAGTTATTCTAACAATGCTCAACTGGGTAAATGTGTACACCTAAACTTTGAGCTGGCATGGGTTTTGTGCAATTAGAAGTTTGTTATAAATGCACACTGCACATGCAAATCTTTTAAGCCGTTTGTAAACATGTATATGTTCCTTGTTATGTAGCGAAGTTATCAATTTGCAGCTTAAGTTTTTATTCAGCTTAACAGTTTCAACTTAAAAACAGTGGGAAAGTCAATTTAAATTATATAAAATAAAAATAAAAACAGTGCATTTATGTTCTTCATAACACCAGTTTTTTTCCAAATGGTGCTATTTTTCTAAGGAAATTAAATAATTTTAAACTCACTCATTAAAGTTATACAATGCAAACAAAGACAAAAAATATATTGAACTCATGCATTTCTGTAGCGTTAATATTTACTTTTCAAGACTCAACTAAGAGCATCAACACAACCTGTCAAGTTCTTTGACACCCCCCCAGCCCATGTAATCAATTACAGTATACAAGAACAGTAATTCACATTTTTAAACACACAGTTCAACACTGCTGAAGCTGCAATATCCTTTTTCATCCCAAGCAAACCTTCACAAAGACAGTGTCCCAGTGATCCCAGTGTACTTTCAGAATTTCTCTCATTGGGAACCGTCAGAAAACCAGAAGTTGCCACAGAAAGTTTTAAGTCAACTGCTTGTTTAAAAATAGATAATCCAGCATTTCAGAAATTTTCCATTTGGGTCTAAAAGCATTCAGGTTTCCAACAGCCAGAAAAGGTTCATGCAATTTGAGACACAGAGGTTAATAAAACTGGAGGGAATTTCTACTTTAAAAAAAAAAAAAATGTGGGGCACAAAAACTCAAAAGACAATGCAGTGTCGACAAAATTAAGCCATATGAAAGCATTTTGTGATAGGACCATTTGTTGAGAAGGTTCTTATTGGCTTACTTCACCTATCCCTCAAAGGAAAGATACCCTCTATTCTCTGACTTGCTCTAAAGTTTCTTTTATCAGAATGCTAAATTAGTGAGATTCTCATGCTATTATTCTAAAGTGCAAAAACAAGTTAAGATTCCAACTTTTTAGTTCCAGGAAACAAGACTGCTTTTAGACCGTACCACAACTATATAGAGATCTATGTATATATGTATATATATGTATATATATATATATTATTTATATATATATATAAAATTATTTCCAAAGTTCTTGAGAGCTATCTTCTAAGGTCCAGTCTCTGACAGTAGGCAAGCTCAGTGCTTCACTTTTGACCGACAAGGAGTTCACCAACTCACAGTGGAACTTGCGAATGTGTCTGTACAGGTCTCCCGACTGCGTGAACCTGCGCTCACACCACTTGCAGGCGTGCGGCTTCTCGCGTGTGTGCACCACGGCGTGGCGGCTCAGGTTGTGTGAGTACTGGAAGCTCTTGCCGCACTGGGTGCACGTGTAGGGCTTCTCCCCCGAGTGAGTCCTCTCGTGGCGCTTGAGGGTGTACATGCAAGAGAAAGTCTTCCCGCACAGCGAGCACGTGGGCACGTTGACATCAGCCGCCGGCTTGCTGCGGATGCCGTCCTGTTCCCGGAAGTGGGTGCTCAGGTGGATCTGCAGGATGTGAGGGCTGGGGAAGACTTTGTTACACAGGGGGCACATGAAGATCTGGCCCGCGGGGCTCAGGATGTTGGAGACGTAGGGGAGCAGACTGCTCTCCATGCCCCCTTCCACCTGGACCCGCTCGCTCTCTGGGGTCATCATTTCATCATCGCTGGCTTTGTCCTCCCGATCCAGCTCCCTCAAGACCGAGTCCTCCCTCAGAGGAGCCAGATGGGCCGGCTCATACTGTACCCTGTTATTAGTGCTCACACTTTCTTTCACAGTGCTATGTTCCATGTCATAGTCATTAGTGCCAACATCACTCTCATCACAGGAAGCCTCTTTCTCCACCTTCACCTGCACCAGGTTGCTTCTCAGCACGTCCTGTGAAGAGAAATAAGAGCTGTTCAGATTTTCAACTCCTGAAAGGCTGGACTTGACAGACAGGTCCAGCACACAGTCAACATCTGCCGAATCCCTCACGGAGGTGACAGACCTCTGGGACAAAGACTCTGTTGAGCTGCAGGGGCTGGCTACTGTTTTTCCAGCTGCTGTGGCGTGTGGCTCTGCCTCTCCGCCAGCCTGGGGGATGCCTGCTGAGTCTGAGGGCAATCGTATCCACATGTTCCCAGGCTCGGCCGCCAAGTCCCTTTTGCTGGGCAGGATGTTCAATTTTTCATCTTCGCCTTCATCTTCGTCACTGGGCAAATCACCTGCCATGTGGCTGCTGCCATCCGAGAGGCTCTCGACTTTGTCCGAACAACTTGAAGCATCTTCTTCCTTTTTGGTGCTGTCTGCCTCTGTGGTGGCTTTCTCTTTTAGCTTCTTTTTGCAGACTTTGACAATGTCATACATGTGGAGATAACTGGCAGCTGCTAGCACGTCTTCAATGGGCAAGTCTTTGAACTGGAGTTTCCCTTCATACATGAATTCAAGCAGGAGAGCGAAAGCGGGGGCTGTAACAATGTCGCTGTTCAGATGAACAATGTCTCTTTTGTCCAGCTGGTCCTTGTAAAAGAGGTGGAAATACATGCTGCATGAAGCCAGTACAGCTCGGTGCGCTCGAAACTGGGCATCTCCCACCAGAACAGTGCAGTCACAAAGAAAACCCTGGTGTCTCTGCTCACTCAGACACTGCAGCAAATGTCTACTATGGTCTGGAAACTCCATACTGTCTTCATAACCTGGGAAAAGAGGAATTTCTCATTAGAACCTAGTCAGGAACAACTTTTCAGCACTCTGGTCCCCATATAAAACGATAATAATTCTGCCTTAGCTGCCGGCATACATGTCCCTGAATTTTAATCAGGCTTATCACTCATGGACTAACAAATCACACACACAGGACTAAATTTAGGAAGAAAAATGTATACTTTCCGAAATTCCTTATCCCAGCAAACAGTCTCTGATGCAGTTCCACTGTCCCTGAACTTTTTCTCAAGTTTTAAAAGCCTGCATTTAACTCTAGCCTCTGAATGAGGACAATTTAGATCTCCTTCAGGAGAAATTTAGCTAACCCTACTTGTCAAATTACGTTCCCCACAAAACTACAAGACAGTTGTAATTTCAAAGGGAAAAACTCGTATCACGAACAAAGGAAAGTCCCAGATACATTCTGGAAGATTCAAGAAAACTCATTCAACTATTCTTTTTTTTTTTCTTCATACTTTTGATACCTGACTGTACACAGTTTAAGCATATACATGCATTTGGCTGAGTCAAGGAAAAAAAAAAAAAAGAAATCGCAGTTAGTCCAGAAATTAGCAAACAACTTACTTTTAAAGTCAGAGTGTTACAACAACAAAAGCCCTGTGTATAAAAACAGATGTTAATGCCTTAAGATTTGCAGGTATAGCACACATTCACAGGATCAGAAGGAACTATGCCAACAGATGGAAAAGATCATCTTTACTATGAACAAATTCAAAGGTTTTTTAAATGAATTGAGAAAAAAATGGCTATTTTTTTTCTTGCTAGAACCTGTACGTCAACAACATTAGGAACCAAGAGTTTCTATTTAACTCTGAAAATTCTTATCTAAATTTTGATCTTCTTTCTATAAGGTAAAACAAGTTCCATATTAAAATTAATTCAAAAATTTTAAGACAAAGCCACTCTTAAATAAAACTCAAAAGATCTAGAGTCAACTTTTTTTTAAAGCTTTTCTAGAAAAACTTTTCCCCCCAGGCTCTGCCGCCTTACCTCCCCAAAAGAATATACTTTGCTTCAACATAATTCAACATATTTTTTTTCCCCACCAGCTTCTATTCATTCAACTATGCATCTTTGCCTTATTTTCTGGTAAGGGAGGGTGAAAAGGAGAGAGAGGAAAGGCAAAGATGAACGAAGGGTCAAAATTCAACTTTAGTGAGTAAACTCTGTAAAAATAAAAAAAAACCTGACTTCCCCTTTCATGTGACCAGAACCAAGGTTCTGCACCACTCATTTCTGCAGTGCATTTTGAGGATGAACACAGATTAATTTAATATTCAGAAATTACTTCCCTTCTTCTTCTAAGCTTTGCCCAAAACAGACTAAAACTTTCACCCTAACGTCAGATACATTCTGCAAGATGCCACTGCTAGAATAAACCAAGATTTACAATACAATCACTTTAAGTGCCCCACAGCTAACATCAATCCTAATCCTTGAGAGGGCTAAAAATAAAGATTGGAGGGCAGCTCACAAGGTAGCTGTGATCAAATTAGGAGGCTGAGAGGACAGAGAGGGACGAAGAAGGAAGCTTATAAACATCTGATCCAGCTGACTGTGGCCATATGGCAGCTGCTGCCCAGATAAAGAGATTAAGAATAGAGGAGTGCGATTACAGCTGTCTGGCCAATTCAGGCAGCTCAAATCTACAAGTTCTAAATTAGTCGCTAACACAAAAACTCCTGCAAATAATTATTGTTATGCTGAAATAAAAGATCTCTTAAATATATATTTGAAAGAGAAATGAGGAAACCAGTCAAACTAATCTCACGAAGACAAAAGTTTGGTTTTTTGCTTTTTGTTTTTTTCTCATCTTAAAAAACCTCCAGTTTCAAAAGCACTACAGCTGTATGTTTCAGTAGTGCTGCTGAATGTTTTGAAGAATAAAGTTTCACAGTGGAATTAATTACACAACAATCTAGCTTCTTAACTAGAATAATCTTCTCATATAAGTTTGAATGCTGGATTCCAGTTCACCATTTCTGCCCCCCTCAAGCAAAAGGAATCTAAATAGCAGTGAACAAAAAAGCATTTTAATCCAAAGTGATCTCAAAAAGCAGTATTTCAAAGTCTTTCTTAACATTTCAAAACTTGAAATATTTCCATGTATTAAAGTTATTTACTTGCTCAAGTAAAAGGGATAAAAATTAAAACTAAGCCCAAGACTTTCAATTCCAGTAAGAGTATTATTTAATACTCAATTTTATATATTATTCCTAAACTGAGTTAGAAAAGTAATGTGATTTTTTTAAAATTAAATAAACAAAACACCAAAACAGAAATATGCTCAATCTAATCTCTTGCTACTCCTACCTTTAGGACACATAAACCTGATTAAGTCCTTTCCTCTGAGTCTTCCTGGCTCCAGGTCTGTTACATCGGTGGAAAAAAAGCAGACTAAGAGAGACAGATGCAAAGTGGAGATGATGTTAGAGAGGAATGAGATACCTTCTCCACCACAGATCCGCACACACTAACTCCCTGTCTGTGTGTTAGAATAAAAGGCTGAGGGATGGCAGGCTGTCAGCTGCTCTGACATCATGTTCAGATGGAAATGCTACCTCCAGCTGTGCTCCTTTTAATGCCATATGCTACTCCTCTACACTCCTGCCACCAGCTTTTTCTTAGGAGAACTTTTCTCTTCTGTTAGTATAAACAAAATACTTCAAAGTCTTCCTTTTTTTCCAAACTTTCTAACAGAAGAAATTGAAAAACTCAGCATATGGAGTTCTACTGTATTTATGGAATAGCAACACTTCTGTCTTAAGTTGGTGGACTGGCTTACATACTGACAGCACACTCAAGCCACGGTGCTATTCAGGAAATCCAGATTCACTTTTATTCAACTCCAACGTTCAGTTTCAAAGGCAGCTTGGGGATATTTTTAAACCAACCCATTTGACATCTCCAGTCCCATTTCAACATTATTGCCGGGCTTTTTTTCCCCCTGTGGAGATAATGGTATACACCACCGAAATACTGGCAGGCTTATTAGGAACTATTCAGCCTGGTTCACCTTATTTCACTCTTACTTAAGAACTTACCTACAACTACCTTCTCGGGAAAATTTTTCACACTGCCACAGCTAATGCAAATTTCAAGTCTCAATATCAACAAGCTGTACTTTCTTAAATCCTGGAAAGTATTTCAGTTCAATGAGACAAATTAATAAACTGATACAACTTGCTGCAGTTACTTAAAATGAATGCTGTACCTGCGTATCTGATCTTTCTGCTTAGAAAAAAACAGAACCTTGTCTTCCCTTGATCTGTGTCCCATAACATGGCGGGGGGGTCACTGTAATGTTTATGATCACAAGAAAACCTTTCAGAGGAAGGAGGAGGGAGCCAGACAGGTCCAGTAAGTTTGGGAACTTTAAAGCTAGTTTGTGGGTCCTTTTTAGTGGCTGAGGAAATGGCAGTGTAAGCAGGGCTGAGCTGACCAGCGCCCTGCGAGGTACTGCGACATCCATGAATGACAAACACTTCCACAAGACACTTGGAAGGGTGAGAAACAGAAAAAGGAGCTGGGGCCTGAGGCGCAGGGGTCCCAGCCCCCGCGGTAACTACTGGGGTCTCATTAGAAAACCGTGGCAAAGAGTTAAAGGACGACAAAACCAACCACTGGGTCTTGTCTTCACTTTCCCAAAGACACAAACCTAACTTTTTCCAACTTCGCGGTGAATGACCTAATTATGAACGCCTCCTTCACGAGCCACTCTTCTCCCAAGCGACACAACCTATTCTCCACAAATGCCCTCGCCCCATACCAATATATCAGACATTAATCACCCCATTTACCCAGTGGGGTAGGGGGTGAGTGACAGTTTAATGAGCCCCAAGCACCGCTATGGGCCAGCGACTCCCATTCCACAAATCAACCCCTTCTCGCTACCGCGGATCCATAGAGGTTTTGAGAGGTTGGGGTTTTGTTTTTCAATGAGGTGTAGGCAGGGGTGGGGGTGCCGAGTGGGAAAGAAATGCAAATCTTTGCGTAGCTGCCTGTGCTAAGAGCACACGGGGAAAGAGGAAGGTTAAAACCACAGGGAAGGAGGTGGAGGGCGTAGAGCCGGTGTAGCAGGAAAACACCTTCAACAACAGCCAAGAAAACAGACCCGGGTCACGGCAACAACAAAAGAAAAGTCGCAAGAAGAAGCCAGCGGGAGGAGGGCGGTTGCTACCGCTTCCCCGACGCCACCGCGCGCAAGCCCCGGGGCCTCCCGGCAACGGTCACGGCCCGGCCCGGCCCGGCCCGGCCCGGGAGGGGCGCCCTCCGCTCCCTTGCCCTCCCTTCCCCTCCCTTCCCCTCCCCTCCCCCGGGCGCACTGCAGCTGCAAGGTCCCCGGAGCCGCGGCCGTCCCGGGCGCCACTGCAGCTGCGGCGGCTCCCAAGCCCCCTCCCCCAGCCCGCCGCCCTCCGCACCCGAGAGGCGCCGCCGCCGCAGCTGCACCGGCCGAGCCCGCCCCGCGCCGCAGCTGCACCGGCCGGGGGGGCGCGGCACGAGCCGGAGAGTCCGCACCGCCCGCCCCGCAGCTGCGGCGGCCCCGGCCCCGCGCCCGGCCTCCCGCAGCTGCGCCGCCCCCCGCCGCTCCGCCCGCACAAACTAACTCCACTTGTGGGGGCGCCCGGCCCGGCCCGGCCCGGCCCGGCCCGGCCGCCTGCACTGCCCCGCCAGCCCGGCCGCAGAGCTGGCGCCCCCATCCGCCCGCCAGGGGACCCCGGGCGCTGAGGGGCGCGGGTCAGGAACCGGGGGCCGGCGCGGGACTCACACGGAGCGGCCCTAAGTCACCGCGTCCCCGCCGCCGCGTCCTCCTCCGCCTCCGCCTCCTCCTCCGCCTCCTCCCGGCCGCCGCCGCCGCCGGACTTGGTGGGCTTCCTCCTCCTCAGGCCCCCCTCCCTCCCGGCCCCCCCACCCCCCAGCCCCGGCCCCGTCGCCCGCTCCCCCTCCCTCCCACCCCCGCTGGCAGCCGGAGGAGCGCGGCGGAGCGAAGAGGGCCCCACTCTCAACGGCTCCCCATGGCAGCAGCCCAGCGGCGGCCGCAGCCTGCCAGACACAGCGAGGGAGCGAGAGAGGGAGCGAACGCGGAGCCGCCGGGCCGGCGGGGGGGGGGCTGCGGGGGGGCAGCGCGGGGGAGGGGAGGGGAGAGGAGGGGGCGGGAGGACGCACCACGCACGCACGCGGCGGCGCCGGCCAGATGTTCCCCCCTCAGCTCAGCCCGCCCCCCTCCTCCCCCTGCCCGCGCTGGGAGTCTGCGATTGACCGAAAGCGGCAGCACCGGCTCTCCCCGCCCGCCCCCAAGCCGTAGACTCTTCCAATAGGAGGGCTTTGTTTCAGAGAGGGCGGAGGGGGTGGCGGGCCAAAGGCGGATTGACAAAGGGCTCCAGCCAATGGGAGAGGCCATCTGGGGCTGCCGCCCGTGCTTGCCAATCGCAGGCGTTAACTGTTGGGGTGGGCGGAGCCCGGGCGGGCGGGGGGCCGGTAGCGAGGCGGTGCGGGGCGGAGTCCAGGGGCGCAGCGGCGGTGTCGGCAGCGGCTCCCCTCTGGGTGACTTGGCCGTGAGAAAGTGAAAGGAGCCCGCAGGCGGAGGCGACAGCTGCGCTGGGAGGGGCTTGTTTCCAGGCTCCGAGTCCCGCGCACTTAGGGGGTGCGGAACAGGGTTTTCGGTGCGCACCGTGGTGACCATAAATATACTTTTTAAAAGTGCTAGGGCCTGGCTGGATACCCGGGAACAGGGGGCACTCGAGGCCGGCCGTAGGTGGCCCCCTCCGCGCCCTCGCCCAGCCCTCCTGCCTGCGCTCCTGCCCGCGCGGCGGGGTCCGGCCAGGTGCACCACGGCGAGCGGCTGCGGGAGGCGCAGCTTCTGAGTGTCTTTGGTCGTCAAGTTGCGGGCAGACCCGAGGAACCAATTTCCCCTGGAACACTCGCGTTCCGTCTGTACTTACGCTGTTCCGAGACATTCCCGGGTGACCAAATGCTAGGGCATTACAGTAAAATTGATACTTGTAGATGCTTTAGCTGATTCCTTAATTGCTATGTAAACGTGCCACAACTTTACCCAGGGAAGATGTTAGACTTGTGTCGCTTTTCCCTACCTTCAAATAAACTTTTGCACAGTCACTTTTCTTCCCAGTTAGAATGTTGATCGCTGGCCACAGCCAGAAAGAAAGGCAGAAATTTCTCCTCTCGAGAAATGTGAAATCTTCTTAGGTCAAGAATTGCGACAAAAAGGTGAATAGCAGCGTGGGGCGCGGGAAGGGGCAGTTTCAAGCAAATGAAATGGAAAACTGCACAGTGAGGAAGTCGGTACATGAGTAATTGTCTAAATGAAATGTGTTTATTCTTTGCTCACCAAACCCGGGTTGGCAAGCTTGTTACTAACCAACTTGCCAGGACTCCTTTCCACTGTGCAAAATGTGCTTTCGCTTTGTTCGAGGTCAAGCGGGTAAAGTTGAAAGTCTGGTGTGGGCAAATCAGACATGTTGAATTGCTAATGAGCTGAAACGGGAGCTCTCGAAATTCCTGCAACTGCGATGGCAGCATCGAGATGTCCTGATAGAAGAAACGGTAGTGATGTTCTCGCCTCTGTCCTCCACCTTGTGTGTCCTCGTGGACACTGACCACTAAGGTCAAGGCTATCCTATGCTAGCTAGAGTTTGTTTTTATTACATGAAGTCTATGTTGTATCCATGCTGTTGATAAATTCTGGGTCCTTCCAGTCTTTTGTTAAAAGGCCCAATTTCAGTTTCACATGTTTCAAATTAGGAACATTTATAAATGTTCTGATGGATGAACCATACCAAGAGAGAGAAGTAAAAAAAGAATACATGCATTACCAAGAAGTTCAGGGAGTTCAAAGGGGAAAAAGAAGTGTTTGCATTTTGAAAGCTGTTTCTCACCAATTAAAAGTTAAAAATAAAGTAGCAGATCTCTGGATAAATAAATGTCAAGTAACTGATAGTGTCAGGATATAAAACAAATTCATGAGAAAATTAGAGTATTCAGATTATCCACAAAAAAAGCTTAGATACCCAAGTGTATGGAGTTGAAAACAAAGTCTCAAGTGTAATAAAATGTTTTACAGAATGTATCTACAAGTGGAATGGCAACCCCACAGATGTGGAGGAGTAGACATTTGTGCACCAAACTGTGACCATTGTTTTTCCTTCTAACCCTCATTATTTCGATTCATTTTGAGAACTGGAAATAGAGACTAAATGGATATTTAAGGAAGGTAGTATGTCACTCCTCAATTGCTACAACAGTTTTATCCAAGGTCCCTGGCACAATTGTTTTTCCCCCTGCTCTTTTTAATCTCTCTGGCTTAATTTTGAACTTATAAACATTGTGGAAGTGATACTTTTAATCCTCTTTAGATCATCAGAATGTTGGCAATTTGTATGTCGATGACTGTTATCAGATGTATCATAATACAGAATAAATACTATTTTATTCTGCATCCACTGGAACCTTAGAAGGTAAAAACTGAGGGTCTAAATGCTTCCTTTAAACTCCTTAAAATGGGGTCTGTTCACCCCTGTACAGCAGGCTTAGCAAATTAACTGTGATGCAGAGCTACTTGACAGAATTGGTGGTTGTGGCTGTTGGGGGTGATATTTTTGTTTGTTTCTTTGTGTTGGCGTTGGTAATCTTTTTTTTTCCCCTCACAAAGTAGAGGGAAATTCAAAAAGTACCAATAGTAAAATATTGGAAAAATACACTATTACTTTCTCTCTGTAGGAATATCATTCCTGTACAGTTCCAATTAATTCATACTTTTGTGGGAGTCCTGAAATTAAAAAAGAATAATAATGGTAGAAGAGAATCTAACCATTCATAGCTGGAGTTCTTGCCAGAGAACAAGTTTTATATTTTAGCAACATGCATTTAACCAATAGCAATTTAATAGTAATTGAATATTAGCAGACCAAATAAAATTTAATTTGATGAATAACTCCATAAAATGAATGTTTGACTGTTATATATGGACCACAAGTTAAATCATTTTTTTAAAAGTCAGTATTTTTACTACACTTCATAAGAATAGATCATGTTGGAAACTTATCAATAAAATTAATTTTGGAAACTGACTTTAACTTCATGCCTAATTGGAATTTTTTCTTTAAAAACTGGGCATGGTGCCTCACACCTGTAATCCCAGCACTCAGGAGGCTGAGGCAGGAGGATCCTTGTGATTTCGAGACCAGCCTGGGCTACAAAGTGAGCTCAAGGCCAGCCTGAACTGTATAGCGAGAACCTGTCTCAAAAAGACAAAAAATAAAATAAATAAAAAAATAAAAACTGAGAGAGCTAAATAACAAAAGACCAGATATTCCAGTGTGTGATATTTGTATTGTAACAACTATGAAATGTAACAAAGTACAGTATAAATTAACCTGGTTTTTTGTTTTTTTTTAATGGTCTCACTGAATTGCCTAGGTTGATCTCAAACTCCTGGGCTAAGGGGACTCTGCCTCAGCATCCTGAGTAGCTGAGAATAGCTACATTATCTGGCTGTGATTTTTTTACCTATGGAGAGAAAAGCACACACTAAATGAAGTTTTCTCAAGCTTCTACTAAACCTGCTCGCTTTCCATATCACGGAATACATGAAACTCTGTTAACTTAGCTTTTCTCTTTTCCTGCCCCTATGTCGCCCCACTTTGTCCCTTACTCCATCCCTGGCTTTCAGAAATGAACAGGTTGGTGTTTTCTGAAGGGAGAAAGAGGCACAGAAACACAGCTGAGACACTGAGAAAAGAAAGTCAATGAACGAATTGGACCACCATTACAACAATAAAGTGGGCAGGGAGCGGCACTGTTAAACGTGTTTGTATATTATAATTCTCCAGAGCACATTCTATACCATCTTCCCTTGGGTTATGGATTCTGTGACACTTGAACCTATTTGGTAAGTTCTTGAACTATGACTTTGGAGGTTACTCAGCCTGATTCCCAGCCTTGAAGACAAAAGTGATGTCCTCATAAACTCTGGAGGAGAAACCTTCAAGACCCACACAGGCATCAGGTCTCGCCCCACACCTGAAGAGTCAGCCCATGCCCACACCAGTCATTCAGACTTGTTGAGGGTTAAGATGAGCAAAAGACACAGTCTCCCCAGAACAGTTATTCCGCTGAAGCCAGTTTTCAGTTGCTTACTGAATTGGTGTTTTTATAAACAGCAAAATGCCTGCAGGAGGCTCTGCTTGAACTAAAACTAACCACTTGAGAGAATTTAGGAAAAAAGTAAAGAAGGGATTTCAGTAGCCATTCAATCTATACCTCCTTTTCTCTTTTTCAGCTTCTGTTTTTCTACCTCCATCTCTGATAGACCTGACCTTCATCATGTGCATTGCACCTTTTGGCATACAGAAGTTTAAAAATGCTTCATAGTGTTTTTCATAGTTAACTTTGTGCTATCAATACATGCGTCATTCACTTCATAAATGATCCCAGGCAGTGTGTATGTGTGTGCATGTGTGTGTGTGTGTGTGCATGCTTGGGCTGGAGCCCAGCCCTTGCAAATATTAGGCATGCACTGTTCCACTGAGTGACATCTCCAGCTCACCCCAGAGAACTTTGAACCCCAAACTGCCACTCATTCTTGCTACACGGAATACCTTCTTATGGAAGTTCAATCAGTTAAAAATTACTTAAATGTCACCCTAAATAAAATAAATTTGTGTAGGCAAGCCTACCATCCTTGAGAACCACACAGGGCATCTAAAAACCAGATGTTATAATTGATTTGGAAATTAAAAGATATATTTCATGTGTATGTTTCTTTTTGGTTTTAATTTTTAAATTGTCTGAATATATGACTTTTCCAGATGATAGATTTTTTAAAAGAGGTTTAATATGAACCTATGATATTTATGTAAGTCTTTAAGAGATACTTGTTCTAAAATTCTGTAAAACATATAGTAAAGTATGTATTCTTTTGTTTAAATAAAAATATCAACCTTTCATGCTTGTTTCACTCCTGAATACAGCACCCTTATGGGCTTGAACCAGCAAAAAGGAAAATAATACAGATTAGAAGTTATCTGAGAACTTGCAATACTTTGGAGAAATATGAAACTGCATCGTAATAATTCTTCTAAATTTCCTGCATTGTGCTAGATGTCAACAATACATGATATAATTCTGCCTTATATTTATGACTTCATTATGTTTAAATGTCTTTGTGAACTCATTGAAAAATATTGAGTTTTTTCTTTCAGTGATAATTTATTATTCATGCCTCATAAATACATAGTACTTGTATATATTTATAATATAAATAATGTAAATATCTTAATTAAAATCCTTGATTATAAAGAAACTCTATACATTCAACACAAAAATCTTGGTGCATACCAAATTCAAACTACTTGCAGTAATAAGAGCAGACAGAAGGTTAAATTTCACTCCAGAAATTTACTTTGCCCTGAGGAATCACATGCAACTCAGGAAGTTACTTCTTTTACAAAGAACTAGCATTTATGCTTAAGACTAAAATGATTATTTTTAAAGTACCCATTTTACAATGCAAATGTGTATCTAAATTAAACTCAGTAAAAATAAGCATTTTAAATCGAATCTTGCAGTAATGACTTTATGGAGACAATAGGAAAAGTGGTTCTTGAATATCAACTCAGAGAAAACAGATTTTGAATTCTTCCTAGAGGTTTTTGAAGCTTTCTTTGTTCTGTCTGTATATGCTAATGTACTGGCATGTGTTTAACTGAGAACCCAATGCTCTGAAGTTATTTCATAAAACCGAGGCTATTCAGCAAGGCCACAGCAACAAAGAACAAGTAGATCAAAACGACACCAACAAAAGAAACTGGTGCTCAGTCCACAACACCAAGTCAGCCTCAGGACTTCACATGTGGGACAGGTGCAGGGCCATGGACTGTCTAGGCAGAGCAGGAACAAGAGACTGAGTTACAAAGGCATTTTAGACAGAGACAAATGACAGCTGGAGAATAGCAACGTAAAGGACAAAGGAGCAGTTAGGAGGTTGTGATGATGCAGGATAATTGAAGAACAGTAAAGAGAAAGGAAGTGTTTGGGAGAAGAGGGCTGTGGAGGTGGAAATGGTGCATACGGAGATGGTGACAGTAACAATGTAAAGAAAGCATCTGGGCTTTACTCATTTATTCCACTGTGTTTTATCAAACCACGTCTCATTAATTGTCAATAAATAATGTCTTATGAAATAGCTAACCCCAAAGTAAAGAGAGCTGGAATAGACTTGCGGAACAGTGGCCGCTCCTTTGGGAGTTGTCTTTGGCAGTTACTTCTGCTTCCCCTCCCTTTGCCTGGTATTCTCAATTCTAAAGCGAAGCCTCACCTACACGATTAAGATGTTAAACACTAAATAATCTTCCTTTAGATTTACAGAGCCCAGCACCTCTGATGACCTTCAAATAACATCAGAATACGTAATACTCCTCCTTATTCTTTAATCCTGTATATCAACTAACGTAAAACATATAAATCGCCACACGTCTTAACTTGCAAAAAAGTAAAATGTCCAAAGAAAATATGAGAACCAGCTCCAAGAGATCACAGTCAACTGCAATATTCCAGCCCCAGGTGCAGAAGGAGGCACACACCCTGGATGACAAAGACCCAACTCAGCATGTGGCCTTTCTACCTATGGAACCACTGCGTCTGTCTTTTCTCCCTACAAATGTCTCTTCGTGTACCTGAGGCCGCAAACATGGTGATTTAAGGAAAACGGCCCACTCCATTTTCCTGGGCTTGAATTAACCTGATTTTGTTCCCAAACAATTTGTCTCCAGAGTATTGGCTTTGGAGTGGTGAACATATGGACTTGGTCCCAGGAATACTTAGTACAGTACAGTATTTAACTCTTCCCAGACATGAAATGTTCTAACCAATGTGTGTGTGTGTGTACACGTGTGTGCCTATGTCATTAGATTGGTTTTCCTGATAAGACCCTGCCTGATACAGAATAGACTTTTCAGTAAAATGTGAGAGTTTCGTAGCTCACTCATTAGGTAGATTTAGATTGACCCTACAGAGAAAATATGAAGTTGTGTTGACATTTCATTGAGGGATATGATCTGTTTTTTATCATAACTAGTCACATTTTAGAAATGAATGCATTCACTCAGCCCTGACTGAACCCTGTCATACATGCTATCTGGTACCAGGCACATCAACTTCCATTCAAAATATCTGGCTCATGTTACAGCAAATGTGTTATAGCAAATGTGAAAGAACTGAGGTCAAACTACATTGATAAAGTGCATAAGGAAAATTTCTATGATATTATTATTTGTTTGTTTGCTTGTTTTTGTGATGCTGGAGATCAAACCCAAGGTCTCCTGCATCCTACACTCTATTTTTCATGTCTTGTCTTTCTTGGTAGGGATAAAAGCTCTCAGGATGGAGCCTTTTTCTATAGTGTAACCAGCTGTACCCTTAGCTGCTAGAATGCTGCTTAGCACATAATAAGCATTCAAGAAATATTTATAAGGAAGAAAAAAGGGAAAGAAAGAACAATAGAGAAAAGAAGTGGGAAAAGGAAAGGAAAAGAAGAGAGGGAGAGATGGAAAAAAATTACTTCTGCCTTTGCATTTTTCCAGAGGTTAGAGATAAAATCAGTGCTTTGTATGTTCAAACTTCCCTTCAAATCCAGAGCAAAGTGAAAAGTAGAGTTTATATGTAGAAAAAAAAGTGGCCATTGATCTACTTGGGAGTACTCTGATTCAGCAGACAAATACCCTCTATGAATGCAGTAGATATTTTACCCTTGAGAAGATCATAGAAATCCTGTAACATTTGTAAAAAATATTCCATCTGGGCTGGGGATTTAGCTCAGCAGCATAAGTGCTGGCCTTGCAAGCAGGCGGTTGTGAGTTCAATCCCCGGTACTGATTTAAAAAAAAAAAAATTCCATCTGGATGGGTGCTATGGTATGATCCTGTAGTCCCAGATACTCGGGAGGCTGAGGTGGGATGATTGCTTTAGACCAGAAATTTGAGATCATCATGAGAAACATAGTGAGATTCTGTTTCTTAAAAAAAAGAAAAGAAAACACACTTCATCTTTGACAAAGGAGTCAGTCCTCAAAACTAACAAGCATAAGATCTATTATTTTCATTACTTGATAGAAAATGTTGAAATAGTGACTCGTCGAAGGCCCAAACTAAGATTGGTGATTTGTGGAGCTAGCTCATCATCAGTTTTCAGCTATTTAGGCCATGCTGAAACTGGGAAAAAAAAAAAAAAACCTGCCATGGGCGCAGAAGTTATAACTGTAGTTCCAGCTACTCCAGAGGCTGCTGAGGCTGAGGCAGGAGGATCATAAAAGGCCAGGAGTTTGAGGCCAGCCCAAGTATTAAAGGCCTCATCTCTTTTAAAAATAATGAGAAGGGGCTCCATTGTCTTCAAACAAATTAGAATCTGCCATATTTTGAAAAATATATAACTTTTTGGATCTTTATCATAAAGGAAAATGTCCATGATCTGAATGATCTCAAATGAACCATGCAGACAAGCTAAAAATATCATGAAAGGGGTTATTCCTGACTTTTCAAGTGTAGCTTCAACTAAAGGTGTAAGTCACTGGTGGATAGAAACAAAGATGCTTCCAAGCAAGAGATGTTTTCCCTATTTGTAGATTCTTTTAAGACAGTAGGGTCCTGATAGCAGTAAATCTGATGCAGAGGAATTGGTAAAACTATATATGGGTACGTTCTGTGACTATGAGAAATAAAAGATTATATTTTCATTTGCATGGTTTGCTGGGTTTTATTTGGCAGATATAATAACAGAAGCTTCGCAGAGCCCATAAAACAAAGTGAGAACAGCAGCTCATTTGGTGGCAGAATGTAATGGTTACGGCTAAAGGGCTTACATAATTCATCTCAAACCCTTATGCCTATATTTATTGTTGTTTAAATGAAAATTAAACTCTCACAGCCATAAGGAGGGATCTGGTCAGAAATTTGAGATCCTTTCTTCTCATACATCTTTGGGCTTATTGGTTTGTGACACTTAAAAACAGCTATAGAAATATTCAAAAAGGAGCATACACTTCATCCAAGTAGGTAAGTGTCTCATTCCTCCAATTCTGACTTTCTAAACAACTCTGAAGCTCCCGCAGAATGAAAGTGAGTGGACAGCAGGCTGTGTTCATTACTCTGCCCTGGAATTTCTACTTAGACTCAGAGCAATGTAAATTATGGTTAGGAGATAACATTTGCATTTAACACACAGTAATACTTTGAGGGGAGGGTGGAGGAACAGTAAGAGAAGGACTGAGGCAAATGATTATGATGTAATACTTCACCTAAGTATATTGTCTGTTAATATTGTTACAAGTATTTCTATCACAAAATAGCACTAAAAGATTGTTTAAATTCATGCTTTTTAACCACCTTTTTTTTTTTTGCAAGACTGAAAACTGACTCAATTGGGAATGCTCAAGACTATGAACTTGTTAAGGGAAGAAATTGAGTTTGAGTTTGTTTTTTGAAGAAATCTAGTTTCTTAAGAAGAAATATGATTTTTCTGTATATGGTTCTCCTTTTTTTTTTTTTTTTTGGCTGTGGTAGGAGGATCAAATTCAGGTGCTCTACCACTGAGCTACATCTCAGCCCTTATGCCATATTATTAACCTCATATCTGGATAAGATTTCAAAATATCAATGGTTATACCAATTTAGTGGAACTATCGGGCTTAAGACAGATATACAAAATAACATCAGGATTTTCTTTCTGCAAATCTCATGAAGGTAACACATTACTGCATAAACATAAATTTTATAACAAAAATAAAAATTGCATGCCATTCAATAGAATAGTTTTAATATTTATACTCAAACTAGCATTAAAAATAAACAAATCAATCATTTTTAATGACCAGCATACCCTCCCAATACAAGCTACATAGTTAAATTAATTCTTAATAGTTTATTTGTGAAAATAAATGAAGGTGTATGGCCTAAATTTTCCCCAGCATGAGCAAATACACAAGTGGCTATTTTTGAAACTGGGCTATTACTCTTGATTTTAGAACTTCATCATTTTTAGGTAAATCAATATGGATACTAAAGTGATTAGTTGGAACGCTCAAAATTTGAAGATTTTATGTTATTTAGGTTGTTGCTATCTACATACATGAACCAATTTGGAGGGAAGGACAAATACAAAAATAAAGTTATTTTAAATGACTATTAAGTATAAGTAAATAACTCATTTTTTCCATAATGAGGTAAGTGACAGAATTCATCTTGCTTTGTTAGTAAGTTCGTGTGTGTGTGTGTGTGTGTGTGTGATGCGTGTGTGTGAAAGCAGAGCTTTATTTGAACATTATTCTAGTTTAATAGGTATAAAATGAAAGCAAAAATATCAAGGAGCACTAAAAATCAAATAGAATATTACATATTTTCATGTGAGGTCATAAATACAGCCTATGTATTTATTCTCTGCAGAAGCTGGTCATCTCCTAATTCATCCTCATCTTTCAGTCAGCTGATTTTGATGGCTTTCCAGTGACTGCAGGAAAGATCTGACAAATAACGGGGGGGAAGAAAGGTAAACTGACCCTGATATAGAGAATTTCAGAACAAAAAGATCAAAGGGAGAGAAAAAGAAAGGGAAATGGAGACAATCCAAAAAAAGTAAGCAAATTTTTAGAAATAAAATAATTGCGTAAGTTTTTAATCATACTCTTTTGGTCAACACTTAATTATTTGTTTATTCTGTGCTAGGAATAGAACCCGGGGCCTCAAGCATGCTGCACAAGTACTCTACCACTGTGCTATATACTCAGCTCGCTAATTTTTATTTGAATTAGAATTAACATAGTCTATTATTTTAACATTTTAGAAAAATCTGCCTTCACTAAACAAAGAGCAAGGGACTGAGTGCCTGGTGAGCTCGGCTACTCTTGGGGCTATCACTCCCCTACAAGGTATGTGCACTTCTCAAACAAAGGATTGTTTTTTATTTTGAAGATTTTCAAGCACAAAGAAGCATCACGATCAGAACTGCCTGCTGTCTTATCAAAGCAAGTAGATGTTAGTTCGGTCCAAGTAAATATCCAGATTCTATTTTCCCAAATGACTGGAAGGAAAATTTTATATTTTTTCCCTATCTCCATGTCATTTGCCTCAGACCCTCACCTCCATTCCAAATGTTTTTCTTTTACACTTTTTACATTTGTGTTCTTAGCATTATTATTTTTAGGGTTGCAATCTCCAATAGTCCTTATTTTCACTCAAAATTACAATACGGGGGACTATGGCCAATAGTATGCAGATGGTCAAATAGATAATAAAGACTCAGTTCATGAATAATATCCACTCAGAAAGAGGACAAAAGCAACAGGAAAAAAGAGCCCAAATTGGACAAAATGTGCATGCTATATTTAAAAAAACACACACGCGATCATTGTCAGAGATCATTAAGGGTGCCCTGTAGTTTTAATTATATGCCAATGGCACCAATTTGATGTGACTGTTTGCTCTTATAGTCAATAAAAAGTCATAACTGCCATCAAATTTAAATTTAATTTATTTTCTACACAGCCTTTTCTGTTTTCCTTGGGTTGTTTTTTTTTTCTCCTTTATAACATTAACACTTTTTTTGTTAAAAAATGTGTGAAAGATTAATTTGTAGAATGAGGGGAGCTGTGGGTGCACGGGACAGATGGAGTGGGTGGGATATGACAGTTTTCGTCTGTGGCATCATTTTGTTGTTGCTCTTGTGAGTAAGTGAAATGAAGCTCCTGCTACCAGGAACGTTTCCTGGGGGTCTCTCAGGAAAGGTGGGTTACTTTCCCTTCATGCTGGCCACTGAGGCTTGGGGATGGAGACTCCCTCTCCCCTTCACAATCAGCCTGCTGAAGAGCATTTTAATTCAACATTGCTTTTGCAAAGAATTCCGCCCGACTTTCGTATAAAACAGAATGAAATGTACTTTTTCTTGGTAAGCTCGCAACACTGCATTGAATTAATGATTTGTCTTCTCTGAAATCTTTGTCATCAACCTAAAAGAATAACGGCTTAGACGAAAGAAAAAAAAAAGAAAGAAAAAGAAAAAAATTAGTAGTAGTAGTATTGTTGTTTAAAAGTTTTGGGGCACCAGTCAAAAATTCTGCTCGCAGTGAAGAGGAATTTTTAAAGATTGTTAAAAATGACGATGTGCAAGTTTCGACTTTTGCCTTGGAACAGCTTTAATTCACACATAAGTATTGTAGGAGTCCGCTATTGTAAAGGTTCTTATCGAAGAATAAAGCAATTACTGCAAAAAATCACTGTCATATGGCATACACAGACATTCTGAGAAAAAAAAGTAGAACTTTGAAGAGGAAGAGGGGAATTCAGGACAGCGTGTGGGAGGGAAGATGGGAGTTCTTTTTATGCACAAAGAGATCCATTAAACAATATCAGTTTCCTTCTTCCTTCTTAACGGAACCAACCCTTGGTGCCTAGAATACGTGAACGTGATTGTCAATAAATGCTCTGGTATGGTAAGGAGGAAACGAATACATGCATGTGAAACTTTCTGATGGTTAATTCCTAGCAAGGCAAGCATAAAGACACCCACACCACCAGCACCACCACAACACACCTTCACCTCAAACTAGTCCATCTGTGTCGTCTGTCGTAGTGAGCAAAGCAGTCCACAGAAATTGTCAGCAGCCTAAGAGCTGAACACCCTATTCCCTAATTTTTCTTTGGTCCTGAAGCTGCTTTACCTCAGGGATTGGTGTTCCCATGGATAACAGATGCAATATTTAAATCACTGTATATTATTACATTATTGTTCTAAGTAAACAGGAAGGAGCATGTCTCTAACAAAGCTCCTGGAAGGTACCCAGTGGAAATCCTTGCTCTACTAGGATCACAAACATGGTAAGGACGCACTGTGAAGCAGTGAACCACAGTGCCTAAAGGTCACCAGATCATCTGCATTTGACGTCAGGCTGCCCCTGGCTATCTGACTGTAAGCAAGTTACCAGCATACCCAAGCTCTAGTTTCCACTTCTACTGAACAAGCAGGACAAGAATAGCATGTAAATTCAGCGTAGGGTTGGAGAAGTAAGAGAGACCTGGCTTCCTAGAAGTCAGTTTTTGGATATTCTTAGTATCTGATCCCAAGGACACGCAAACCCTCAAATCTTTAACATGAAATATTCTGCTACATTAGGGGTAATGTGGCCAAATACAGTGTTGAACTGTAAATGGGTGGGTGGGGAATGAGAGAGAAGGATGAATACAATTTTTAAAACCAAATAATAAAGTATTATATAGGGGAGGTATATATATCTTAAAAAAGAGTACACAGAAAAGAAATATAAAAGTGTCTACCATATATCTAACTTAAAGAGTACTATTTTAAATTTATGTATTCTACAATTTCTCCTTAGTTCTATACAGTAATAGGCATTATGGAAATGGAGGTTTCAGAAAGTTCTTGTAGCTCACGCCAACACATGCATAGGATAGAGAATTCACCGATCAATACACGAGCACCGTATCACCCTGCTTATACTGAAACAACTGCAGGCTTTTATACCATATGTGTATGTGATTATTTCTAGAAAGGTAATGCACAAAGTTATTATTCTTTTTTGCTTTCTGATGCAGTTAGGCTTATGCCCCCAACACTGAAGAATAGTTAATTCACTGCCTACAGAGGAATTCTGTTGGGCTAAGACTAGGGTGAAACGGTAAGCTATGTACATCACATCTTCTTTTTTAGACAATGCTAGGTATCAATCCCAGGGTAGTCAAGTGCTCTACCATTGAGCTATATCCCCAGCCAAATATTTTTAATACAAACAAGAAAATGTATAAATGTCACAGATGTGTATATTTTTCTTCACAATTCTTACATTTGCAGTTATTAGCTATATACGTTTTTCTGGTCTTCTATCATTTCTCCCTTTCTACTTTAATAATAAAACTCAATTTTTACCATGTACATGACTGCCCCAAAATAAAAACTACAGTTCTCAGCTTCCTTTGCAGCTGGATATAACCATGTGACAAGTTATAGAAATATAAGTAGAAATGCTTTATGTAGTTTACAGGAAGCCTCATTAAAAGACAGTCAGTGTGGCTGTTGGGCCTTCTTTCTTTGTTGCTTTCTGCTATCTGAAATATAGATATAATGACTGGAACTTGGGAAGATACAATGGACAATGAGCTGGAAGAAGCTTTCTGCATTTAATGACTTCCTAAAGTAAGCAGACCAGCCCAGGACTGTCTATTTCCCAGCTTTGTTTCTATAAGGAAGAAATCATGTCAGTGCAAATATAAGTTGATATAGTTATTAATTAAAACACAGTGAGGTTCCTCAAAAAGTTAAAAATAGAACTACCATAGGATTGAGCCATCTCACTTCTGGATATATGTCCAAAGGCAATGAAAATAGTACATAGTAAAGACATAGAAGCATCTTAAGTATCTATCAGTAGAGGAATAAATAAACTGTAGTATATGAAAATATGCTGGAATGCTATTAATCCTTCATAAGGAAGGAAATCCTGTCATTCATGACATGTATAAGCATAGTTTATATGCTAAATGAAATAAGTCATGCACAGAAAGGAAACTGCTACATGGTCTCTAGTATATGTGGGATTTTTAAAAAGTCAAATTCATACACACACCAAAGCAAGGAAAAGAAATAAATCAGTCCATAAATTCTAATACATGGAGGCAGAGAATAGAATGGTAGTAACCAAAGGTGGAGAATATGGATAAATCTTGGTCAAAGGGCACAAAGTTATAATTGTATAGGATAGATAAGTTCTAGCCCCATGAAAATGGGGCTCAAATTAATATTACAGTGCTATTTTACATACACATAAATAGTACCTATGAGAAGACATGAATATGTTAATTAATGGCTACAGTAATCAGTTCACTATATATAATTTTCACATATATATGTCACAAGGTACCTCTTAAATACATACTATTTTTATTTTAAAAATTAAAATACAATGAATGGGAAAGAAATTAATTCTAGGTAAAGTAACATAGGTAATTTTTTGTTTTATTTGTACTATTCTGAATTTTAAAAATTAAAAATAGATATTGGTTATGGATATAAAAAAGAAAGGAGTAAATTATATTGTATTACTTGAAGGTTCTTTACTGCATCTGAATATGATTCTAAGGCTTTCCATACATGTTCTAAAACACAAAAGAAGTTCTGACATCTATCACCATCAAGGTTTCTGCCTTTAAGTGGAATATAATATCATGTAAGTAAAATAATATAACAAAGGTTATATGTAAATAGTAGATTCTAATATGCTTTAAGAATATGTATTTAGCTAGGCATGGTAGTGCACACCTGTAATCTCAGAATTTAGGAGGCTGAGGCAGGAGGATCATTGCAAGTTTGAGACCAGCGTGGGCTATAGCAAGACAAAAAACAAAACAAAACATGTAGTTACTACATTTAATAATATTAGCTCGGGGAAATATACTTTCAGCCTTCTGTTGCTGAAGCAAAATACCCAAGGTAACAAACATAAAAGGAGGAAGATTCATTATGGCTCACAATGTCAGAGGTTTCAGTCCATGGTCATTTTGCCCTACTGTTTTCGGACCTGTGACAAGACAGTGCATCATGGTAGAAGCAAGTGAACAAGACAACTGCTTACCTCATGGCAGCTGGGAAACAAAAAAAGAAAGAAAAGGGGTAGGTGCCAATATTCTCTTCAAGAATACCCCGTGACCTAATCTCGTCCTGTGAGGCACTTCCTCCTGATTGTTCTTCTACCTCCCAACAGTACCACAGGCTGGCAACCAAACCTTTAGCATGTGGGCCTTTGGGAATATTTAAGATCCAAACAATAACAGTAAATAATGCTAGCTGGTTGGAAAAACCAATCCTTCCACCTCAGTGGCTTAGTAAACAAAGGTTTATCCTTTTC
This sequence comes from Hydrochoerus hydrochaeris, assembly GCA_004027455.1. Taxonomy (NCBI): domain Eukaryota; kingdom Metazoa; phylum Chordata; class Mammalia; order Rodentia; family Hydrochaeridae; genus Hydrochoerus; species Hydrochoerus hydrochaeris. The sequence goes on along the minus strand of PVLA01002346.1, from coordinate 119,196 downwards.
TTTTTTTTTAAATTTATTTTATTTTATGGAAAAAAAGATAAACAAAATTTTATAACAAAATAATAGGCAAATAACAGTAGTTAATACATTTCATGTTATAATCCTTAAAGTAGTTGCTCAGGGAATACAATATGGGCATAAATGTCTCCAATTGACATTTACACAAACCTTCCTTTTTAATGAACTAGGAGATGCTAATAGTATAATGGATTTGCATTTTTTCCCTTTTCTCTACTGTTTTTTTTCCTCTTTCACCCATCGTAGTTCACAAAGGATTATTTGTAACACAATGGCTTAAGGTGGGAATCCTTGTTCCATGCAGCTATTCAGAGACCAATGATTTTTTTTGGGGGGGGGGTCTAGTTTCACCATTGGAAATTTGATTATTTTCCACAGATGGGAAGTACTCAGTCACAGGCCCCAAACTAACTATAAGATAGCTTGAGAAATTTAGTTTATCTGTGTTCCCAAAAAGATAACATGGAACAAACACCAGCTTTCTCTTACTTGAAAAATAAACACAAAATATACTTTACAATATTCTCATTTTAAACTTCTTTCATTTTTTTTTTTTTTTTTGCTACTGGGGATTAAACTCACAACCTTGCACTTGCCAAGCACACACTTGTGCTGCTGAGCTAAACCCCTAGCCCTAAACTTCTTTCATAAAAATCTATTTAACAAGGGCCACATTCTCAAGGATGCTGCTTTTTGTGTGGTGTTATGGTTTGTGTCTGAACATCCCCCCAAGGACTCATCCTGTCATGAGGGGTGGGCTTTTCTGAAGCAGCTGAATCTAGAGCGTATGATTGACTCTTGGTCCAATGCTGGGATTATGGGTGTGAGTACCACTCTCACCCTCAGGTAGGTAGCCTGCATAAAATAAAAGGGCCTGAAAGAGCCTCATCTCTCTCCTACTCTCCCCTTAATGCTTTTGCTGTCTTCCAGTGCACTGAAGTATTGCCCCTCTGCCCTGTGCCACTCTGCCTCGGATCCAGTCAATTTTGGACTGAAACCTCTACAAACTGTGAGCTAAATAAAACTTTCCTCCCTTAAGTTTGAGTGTCCGGTATTTTGTCTCAGCAAGGAGAGAAAAGTAACTAAGCTATGCAACAAAATACTCTTTATAAGTCATGTTGATATTGAAATATCAATTTGAAATACAAATATTTCTTTTTTTAATTTTAAAAATGTATTATTTCCCTCAAATCTCTGAAGTCCTCAAAGTACTGTGGCTTCAGTCAAATGGGTCAGCTGCTATTCTTTGAAGCCCTTTGTTCTTCCTGCTTGTTATTACTTTTTTCCCATGAGGAAGGCAGTCATTTTCAGCATCTTAGAGAACATGAAGAGAAGCTTCTGTAAGGATCAATATTGTTAAAGTACATGTAAGTAGTATTCTGGGGGTAAATATATGCAAGTAGTAATCTGGAAGAATAATTGATCAGTAAGACAGAAAGTACTTTTAAATTTCTTTACACTAGGGTTGGATATGTTATAGGCTACTGTGACTATAAAATACTTAATCCTTGTGTAAAATAAGAACAAGTATTTTAATTGGTTAGATGTTCCAAAAACAGACAGATGAATGGCAGATAGATAGATAGATAGATACTGATAGACTGGTGGATGGATGGAAGGGTGAAGAAAATGATTGATCTCTATTTTCCTCCCTAAATCAATTATAATGGTTTTATTGAATTAATTGATTATGAAAGCAATCCATTTGAGAAAACAGGATTGAGATAAAAAAAAAAAGATTCAAGGAAAAATATCCAAGATGTTATTTCAGTTTGACAAGAGTCATAAACAAGTTATTGTCTGTCACATTTTATCACAAGATGCCTGAATTTTTATAAACATTTTACAAATTTGATTTTCACAACTACCCAGAAAATGTTATTGTTAACTGTTACTTCCTTTGATTGTTTGACTTTTCTAAAAGGTACTGGATGTTATGGTTTAGGTATACAGTGTCCCCCAGAGTCTTATGTATTCAGAGGTTGAGCTTTTGGAAGGTGATTGGATCATGGGGTGCTGCACTCACTGGGGGACTGATCCATTGGGGAGTTGATGCTAACTGTGCCATTAGGAGTTGCGATCTATTTGGGAGAGATCTACCTATGTTTGCTTTTCCACTCCTACCTTTCCTTTCCATTTCCTAGTTGCCATGAGGTAAGCAGCTTTCCTCCCCTATGCCCTTGTATCATGCTGTTTCTGCTTTGGATCAGCCAATCATGAACTGAATCCCTCTAAACTATGAACCGAATTAAACCTCACATCCTTTAAGCATGAGTGCCAGGTATTTTGACCCAGTGACAGAAAAGGTGATTAATACTTAGGGGTCTGAAGCCAGCGCTACCATACCTAACTATATCCCCAACCCTTTTCATGTTTTATTTTGAGACAAAGTCTTATTAAAATGCCAGGCTTGCCTTAAATTTAAGATCCTCCTGCTTCAGCCTCCTGATCCATTGGGATTGCAGATATGTGCCACAACAATGGTTTGATTTTTTTGAAGTTCAGCTCTCTTCCAGAGGTTTGAGCATATGATTGACAGAAGATAAGTTATTAGGGATAAGTGAACCTCCCAAATGAAATATAAAGCAAATCTTAGTGCTTTGGCTTGATTATTGGAAATGCAAAAATGGATTTAAAATTTTGTATTAACCTGAAAAATCTGAAGTATTGATGTTTATACAGGGTTAAAAAATACACTGTAAAAAAGTTCTTTTGTAAAATCAGTAATAATTTTGAGTTAAAAATAAAAAGATTTTCAATTATTTTCTGTTTCCAAATGCTCCCCTTTGAGGTTACTGGGTTCAGTATTTAGTTCACCTATATAATAAATCTGGCACACAGTGGCCACTCAATAGGGTTTTTTCCTTTTAATAGCAATGAGGATTGAAGCTGGGGCCTTCACATTGAGCTATATCTCCAGCCCTTTTTCTATTTTTTAATTTTTAGATATGATCTCACTAAGTTGCTAGTTGCCTGGGTTGGGCTTCAACTGGTAATCGTCCTGTCTCAGCCTCCCAGCTTTATAGAATTATAGGCATGTGCCACCACACCTTGCTCAAATAGGTAGTGAATAATAAGTGAAATAACCAGACCCTCAGGGGACTAGGAGAAGAGCAGAGCAAATAAGTAGGCTCCAGAGTCTGGGGTCATCTTGGACTTCAGTGAGCTACACTGAAGTAGCTGGCTCTGCAGCCCTAGCAGGAAGCCCACCTAGATGAAGGTAACTCCAGCATCTCTAAGGAGATGCAGAGAATAAAGTTTCTAACATGGAATGGCATGTTTATTTCATTCTTGTGTATTAAAAAAGTACCCAACATGAGCTTGAGTTCTGAGGCTTTGGGAAGGAAGAAGGATCTCTCAGCCTCTGAGAATCTGCGCTGCAGGAAACCGTCAGAAATTCTTCCGCCTTCTCATGTGTTCCGGTGTGGAGCCAGAACTGGGCTAATCCCTTCTTTCTCCCAAATCTCTTTTCACATATTCAGGGTTGGTAGGACCATGGGCCTCGGTCTCTAGCTCATAACCTTTAGTGCTTATCAGAATCATCCGGGGGCTACTCTCAAAATAGCGTTGCTGTGTTCCACCTCACACTAACTGAATCCAAATCTGCAAGGGAAGGGTCTGGACATGAAATTCAAATGTGTGTACCTTTACAAGCCTCTCTGTTGAGTGTATTGCTCACTAATGATCAAGAAACCTTGGCCTGGTTTGCATTTGCAGTGGAACAAAATGCATCGTTATTTAGAATTTGAATGTAGTTGTCACAGTCTTTGGTCACCACCTGAGTATGTGCTGTGGTTTGAACCTTAATTCCTAAATGCTCATGTATTAAAGGCTTGGCCCCCAAGTTCTGGTGCTATTGGGATCTTGTGGAACCTTTTAGAGGTGGAGCCAAAGGAGAGAAGTTTAGGTCATTGGGGGCCTATCTCCTAAGAGGATATTGTCACCCTGATTCTTTTATGTCAGTTTTTAAAATTTTTTTTCACTATGATGACTGGTCTGAAACTCATGAGTTCAAACAACCCTTCTACCTAGGTTTTCCAACTAGCTAAGACTATAGACATGCACTGCCAAACAGCTAGGGCAATAGGGATATGCCACCACACCTGGTTCTCTTCCTGTCCTTCCCTTCTTACCTCCTGCTGCTACAAGGTCAGATGCTCCCTCTACTACACATTCCCATCACAACACACTGTGCCACCACGTGCCCAAAACAGCTATGGACTGAAGCCTCTAAAACCACTAGTGAAAATAAACATTTTCTGCTTTTAAATTGATTATCTTGAGTATTTTGTTGCAGCAGCAAAAAACAACAATGTGAAAGTACCCAATTCATGGCCTCATTTACCAGTGATTGACACTTACCTTCACTGAAGTCTCTGTCCTCGCCTTCCCAGAGACAGGAAATAGTCTGTGTATCTGAAGAGTGTGTCATTGTATTAAGTGATTTACTCATCTCCTAAGCATTTGGACCCAGATTCTATGAACATATGAACGCTCGACAAAACAAAGATTGCATAAGTACAGGTGGACTATTAATAATTAGACAACCATAACCAACAATCTGGATACTTGTTTAACACCATTAAAAGAATTAATGCTCTCTAAGCATATAAGTGGCTAGAGTAAGATGAGATATGATTAACTGTTTTTTCATTTAGATAGACTAGAAAGTCAGTCATATCCAGTTAAGAACAATCTGGTCTTTCAAGCAAAAGGCTGGTCAAAATAAAAATACTGGACTGAAGTTATGAGGCTAATCAAATAATTCAAAAATGGAATCATCATTTTCCAGATTCTTTTATTATTGCTAGTGCTCTATTAAACTGAAGGCAGGGGGTGGGGAAAAACTACTCGGAATTAATGTTGTATGGTATTTTTTTATTTGGCTTGGCTGTATTTCTGAAATACTGATTTTCATCTATTGAACTTTTTGATATAGATCAGTTAAACATGAATGAACAAAGTCTTTTTGTCTAGTGTGCCTTATCCTAATAACAAGAATAGAGTGTGCTTTTTTTCTCCCTTCAGTAGTTTATAAATAGTCCATAAAAAAACTGCCCATTACTTTTTGATACATACTAAGCTCATTACTGAAAAATTATACCCCCTCAAACTCCCAGGCCTTTCTTCATCTAAATGAAACTTTTTGCACTGAAATGTCTATGGCAGGGAAAATCAGCAAATACTTATGTTCAAACCCCAAGGGGGCAGCCTGCACATAGATGAAAATATGACCATGCACGTACAAGGGTTTTGTTACATGACACCAGGCTTAGAGGAGAAAAACAAAGCCTGCATAAACAATTTCATTCAGAGAAGTACAAGTTACTCACAAGTATTCAAATTAATATGTAACCTCCAAAGAGTTAGTAAAAAATCCTGACATCGTTCAAGCCATTGGAAGAAGATTAACAGTGCATAAACCACAACACATTTTTGTTAAATTCACATTTCCTTAATAATACATATCACTGACTTTGCAGTCAGATGTCCAGGCAGCAGGCAAAACAAGTTCTTTTTAGGAGTCTAGCCAAGGACCATTTGGGCATTCATGAGAGTGTGTTCTAAGAAGCCCAAAGCCAAAATATCAAGATAAGCCATTATCTGGGCAATGGCTGCAGGGCTGAACCGCCTCAGCAAGCCTGAGTGCCATCCACTAGCCAGACAACCAGAGGAGACACACCGTGCGGGTAAGACAAGCCTGCTGCTATTACTGTGGGAGAAAGACAAAGCCTTCACGCTGATGGTGGTCGAAATACTTTATACTGGGAGGATGCTTATTGATTGGTTTGGCAAAAAATTTGACCAGGAGGTCTCATATGAAAAATTTATCAGAACATTAATTTGCTTCTTAGAAAAGAGATTCAGATACCTTAGGGAAAAACAATAGCAGCACTGACACGTAAGACAGAGATGCACCTTATCTGCCTCCTGTTGTCTCCTAACTGCTACCAGAGCTGCAGGACTACAGCATCCAGTTCTCACCGAGACGAACCACAGCAGGGCAGGAGTGATTTCAGACTTACAGAGCGCCCTTTGATGTGACATGCTGGAAAAGAATAGCAGTAAGAAATGCCTCATGAAATTAAGGGTGTAGAAAGCCTCATCCATTCATACTGAGTTCTGCTGAATTCCTTCCATAGGGCCTGGACCATGAGAAGTATTGGGGGGGGAGCACCAGGACACCCGCAACCCTGGCTCCGGTAGCTTACGCTCATCCTGTTATTTAATAATAATAATATTGCAAGCAAATACTCTATTTAGAATACAATTCCTTGAGTTTACCCTGAGAGAAAGGTACTGAAACCTTTTCATTTTTGGATAAATGATTCTCACTTTGGCGAGCATGACCATGTTCCTCACCACACCTTTCCTTATGAGGAGCCATGCAACCAATTCCTTCTGATGGGCAGTGGAACCTGTGACTCTCACAGGTGGAGACGGAGAAGAGGAAGAGCCTGGCCCTCCAGCTACTGCAGTCCTCCAAGGTGGTCACGGAGGCCTCCTGTTGAGATCTAGAGCTGTAAGACCAGCCGTGACTGCTGATACACAGCAGGGAACAGGCACCTGCAGGGTCATGCAGCCCCTAGCAGGCTTCAAGAGTGAGAAATTAGTCTGTTATGGTGTTAAGTCACTGAGATCTGAGGTTGTTTTTTTAACTGCAGTATAACATAACCTATGCTGTCTGGTACCATTAACAAATATCTGTTTTCCTTGGAACTTTTAGAGGAGACAGGAAATCACAGGCTCTATAGAGATAAAAGGAGCATTGCTGATTAATAATAGATTCACTCAGTGCAGATAAATCTACCAGTGGAAAGAGATCAACTTCTCCCCTGTGTTTTTTACTCTCAATCAGTGTCGTCGTCACACTGATTCCTCCTGGAATTCTCAGCTCTTATAGCTGCCCCCCTACCCCATGCCTGGCTTCTTGAAACACCCAGATACCTGAGGAAATTGTTACTAATAAATGAAGATAAAATAAAAGCACAAATGTATAAAAATAGATGTGTTTGCTGAGTATGAGTTTCTAATCAAAGTGCATTTGATCCCCCTCTTCTCTAACATTAGCAAGAATTTTTTTTTTCTATTTTGGAGATGGAATCCAGGGTCTCGCACATGCCAGGCAAGCACTCTACCACTGAGCTACCTCCCAGCCCACGACAGGCTCTTTATTGATCGTTGCATCCTGAATCCTTTCAGTTAAATCATACCTGAACCTGAAAAGAGGAAATCCAAAATAACTCCTGACTTGGCCAGATGCTGGCTTTGTTTATTCATCCAGCAGTGTGACAACATGCAAAACACAGTCTTTTCTATGGAATGATCAGATTCTCTATAAACAAAATAACTCTTGGAGAGCAATAGTCTCATTAACAATTAATTTGTGATTTTAGAGTACTTTGTATGTTCCGAGTAAGCACTATCTCACTGTGAACAATAAGTCATCACCATATTTTAAGCCTATTCACGCTCAGAAGAGAGTAAGGAAGTTCTTTATAATGTAAATTACTCCTAAATTCTAGAAATCCTGTTTACCCTTATAAACATTACTTAATTATAAATTCTTCTATTAAAATATGTAACTGTTGGGGCAACAAGCTCCTGCTTAGTTGCCAGTTCTTTAAAAATAAAACTATAGTAAGTCTTACTTTGAGTTAGGGGAAAATGGTCCCAGTTGGAAAGTTCATGTTTCCAAGACGTAGTTTAATTCTCCAGGATAAGTAAATTATATTTTACTTCAAAAAATTAAAGTCTTTCTTTTTTTTCTTGTGTTTAATCTGCTATAAATCTGGCGTTTCTTTTTCTATCTCTTTCTCTTTCTTTCTTTCTTTCTTTCTTTCTTTCTTTCCTTCTTTCTTTCTTTCTTTCTTTCTTTCTTTCTTTCTTTCTTTCTTTCTTCTTCTTCTATTTCTCTTCCTCTTCCTTTTCTGGAGGGGCAGGGAGGATGGTGCCAGGGCCTTATGCATGCTAGGTGAGCATCCTGTCACTGAGTTATACCCCCAGACCAAATAAGGATATCATAGGGGTGTGTGGTATAGAGGTTTAGAGCACAGACTTGGAAGTTAGACTCATGGCCCTGAACTAGCTCTGTGTCCTTGAAGAAATAGAGATTATAATTCAAAATAGAGATTAGATTGTCTCTATCTCAAAGGCAGCCCCTGACCAAGTACAGTGTTTGCTGAATAGAAATGAATTCACAAACTAGGTGTGGAATAGAACACCAAGAAAGCCAATCCTCGATTCTCCACTATGCTCCAAAACAGACTGCAGAAATGTTTCCTGTGCTGCTCCCAAGAGACACCAAAATACAATGGATGCAGAGACTGGCTGTTTAAGGAATTCAGATTCAGAGGACTCTCCGAGACCTTGGCTAACCACATGTGCCAAAGCTGGACTCAAGCTTTCTAGGGTTCACAGGCTGTACAGGTACAGTGCTTATGGGAGTAACTCACCTCAGCAAGCCCAGCTGAGGTGTGGACTGACCATGTCCTACCCTTGGCAATGCACATCCACATGTGCACTTCTGGGGTTATGGAATCTAAAAGATCCAACAGGGCTGGGGATTTAGCTCAGTGGCACAAGTGCCTGCCTAGAAAGTGTGAGGTCGTGAATTCAATGCCCAGTATCAAAAAAATAAAATGAAAAAATAAAAGCTCTGACAACTAAACAGATTCGGTTTTTGTTTTTGACAAGCAAACACAAAACTCAATGTCTGTCCTTATCCACTTTGTGTAACTGTAAGTGAATGCCAGAAACTTAATCATTGATAAAGAATACTAAGTTATTTGGTTGATGGTTCTGGATTTGGAGAGGTCTATGGTGAAGGGGTCACCTTTGATGATGATCTTCTTACTCATGGGAATTGTGTGGCGTTATAAGGTGGCACAGGGCACCACATGTTGAATGGGATGGAGAAGAGAGATAAGGCAAACTATATTTCTTAACAGATGCACTCTTGAGAGGATTCTTTAGTGCACTGATCCATCAATCCAGTGGCAGCAGTCTGTGGCTTGTTAAAAAATTGGGCCACACAGCAGAAGGCAAGGGTGGGTGAGTGGGGGAAGCTTCACCTGTATTTATCCCACCCACATGGGCCCTGAGTTCCATCTCCTGTCAGACCAGCTGGCACTGGATTCTCACAGAAGCTGGGACCCTCCTGTGAACTGCACTTGCAAGGGATCTAGGTTGTGCACTCACTTTATGAGAAAATAATAATGCTATAAATAAAGTCGAAATGTAGTAACAACAATAGAAAAAAAATTACACAATAGATGTAATGCACTTGAATCATCTCAAAACCATCCTCTCCCTCAACCACCAGTTCGTAGGAAAAATAGTCTTCCACAGTACTGGTCCCTGGTGCCAAAAGAGTTGGGGGCCGGAACCGGGATTAATCCAGTCATGGGAACAGAGCCCACACAGTCACCTGGTAATGGCCCAGCCTGAGATGCAATTTTCAGTATGAATGTTCATGGGACATTCAAGCCCTAGCAGCATCTGAATTTATCTTGAGCTGAGCTGAAAGCAGTTGGAGTTCTTATTTCCCACTAACTGTGAATCTCCCTATGTGTCCACTTTAGAAATGAGCACCCACAGGCCCGCCCCACGCCTCGCTAGGATGTCGTATTACATGGTGCACACACCTGCCGCCTTTCTAAAATCTGAACAATTCAGAATTCCCAGTGGCTTATGGCCCAAGGACTTGTGACATGGCCTTATGGACCTGCACCTTATCACATGTGATGCTTTTTGTTCGCAAATGGAGATGTCGTTGACAACTCTGTGATGTCTCAGTACTGGAAGGGGAGCTCTCTGGATTCTCTTCTCCTGCCACCTCAGAGACAAGCACATTTAGTTGGTCTTCATCTTACTAAAGATTGTAACCTGGCAATGTCCTCACCCCACCCACAAGAAAATCCACATATGCAAATTAATATTTCTAAGTATCAAAATAAAAAAGCTAATTTTTAATGTAATATATCTTATTTTAAAATTTTTAAAAATGTATTTATTTATTGTCTTTTTGAGACGGTGTCTCACCATGTAGTTCAGACTGGACTCGCCAGCCTCCCAAGTGCTTGGATTACACGTGTGTGCCACCATACCTGGGTAACCCAATATTATTACTGGGAATCTGAATTTCAATATATACTCAATTATGAAGTTTTTGTGTTGTTTTTTTTAACATTTACGAAGTCTTCCACCAGTGTGTGGTTGACACTTACTGAGTACATTTCAGAACTGAGGCTGTGGCCTCCAGGCTGCCTTACTGGTTCCCCTGGTTCCCCCCTGCCCACTTTCCTGACCCTTACTTAACCATCCGTACAAATAGTCTTGATTATAGAGGTGTCTCTTCGGCTTCTGCTCTTCTATCCCAGGCCTGTTCTCCTCCCTCCTTCTTCCTCCCTCCTTTTTCATCCCCTTCTTTTTGTGGCGCTGATCATTGAACGGCTTCACCTTTTATTTTAATATGAGCCACTTTCTTAGAAGCAAGTTGAGCATTCAATAGCATTTGCTTCCCTCCGCTTGTGTAGAAACTATTATTATCATGAACTGGCGGACAGGGAAACTTTAGTTCAAAAGTTAAAAGCACGTCAGAGACACACAGTGAAACCATGGCAGGTGTAGGTCGGCATTGTGTCCCCTACAGGCTGAAAAGCAGGGCCCAGAGCCACAGACAGCTGACTTGTTTCCCTGATGGCTTCCCTGGGTCCACCCTTCATTTCCACTGTGCCTCCAAAGTCCTGGCATCGGTTGGGCTTCTGTGCTTTCTCTGCCTGTACGCCAGCGATAGAATCTTTGCTGCATTCCCAGCTCCTTCTAGACACATCTCAAAAATATGCATCAAGACCAGGAATCCCTCCCCCACCGTCCCTGAGCACACAGCGAGCAAGCGAGCAAGCGACTGCGCTAACCCAGAGCCCAGGCAACCTTCAGCCCTGCCTGCGTGGCTCCTGGGCTCCGCGGCTTCTCACCCTCCAAGTTCTACCCGCTTACCCTTTTACTTTCTTTGTAAACACTGTTAGAATATTTGCTAGAACTTGGGGAACATATTTTTCAGAATTTTCAGTTTACCACATTTAGAAAACTTTTAAGACCATTGGAAGAGCTGGATGTCTTGGAGCACACCTGTAATCCCAGCAATCTGGAGGCTGAGGCAGGAAGGTGGAAAGTTCAAGGACAGCTCAGGCACTTTTAGCGAGATTTGTCTGAAAATTTTAATTGATATGACTCAGTACTCTCTAGGTTCAATCCCCTTTACCAGAAAAAAAGAAAGAAAGATTGTACTTGTTAGGGTCACTAACTTAAGCCAGAGCAGACATTTGAATTACTCAGAAAAGAAAGCGTATTAAGTTTATCACTGAAGTTTAAAAATATTGAAAAGAAACTAATAATTAAGGTAAATGGCACTCATGGTTTAATGGAAATTTAGTCCTTTCAACTTGAGATGATCAAAAATTTGTCAATTCTGCAATGTATACAAGTATTAAAATATCAGATGTTATCAAATTAATATGTACAACTCGTATGCTTTTATATATTAGTTAAAAATAAATTTAAACTGGGCATGGTGGTGCATCCTATAATCCCAGCACTTGGGAGGCTGAGGCAGGAGGATTGATGTGAGTTTGAGACCAGCCTGGGCTACAAAGTGAGCTTGAGTCCAGCTTGAACTGCATAGTGAGATCCTGTCTCAAGGAAAAAAAAAAAAAAAAAAAAAAAAAAAAAAAAAAAAAAAAAAAAAAAAAAAAAAAAAAAAAAAAAAAAAAAAAAAAAAAAAAAAAAAAAAAAAAAAAAAAAAAAAAAAAAAAAAAAAAAAAAAAAAAAAAAAAAAAGAAAGAAAGAAAGAAAAGAAAAGAAAAGAAAAGAAAAGAAAAGAAAAGAAAAGAAAAAAAATATATATATATACAAATTTAAGGGCCAGGGAGGTCCTGAGTTCAATTTCTGGTGCCACCTCCCATAAATAAATAAATTTAACTTTAAAAGAGAAAAGAAAAAACTAATTGAAAGCATTCCCTCTTTATTGAACATTAAATTTATCAGATTTATAAATATCAGATTTGTAACTTAAAAGCTTTAGGAAACTGGGCTTTTTTTTCATTTTAATAAACTAGATGTTCAATTTAATCCCACAAGTCCACTATTTTGGCTAAAGGGTGGGGGAGCAGCTTGTGGACTCTGTGGAGCCCACGACAGTCCCGCGGGCCTTTCCACAGCTGGGTTGGGGGGTTTTCCAGGGGTGACATGGGGAGGCAAGGGAGAAGGGCCGAGGGGCAGGCAGCCACTGTCCCTGAGCCCCTCAACCCAGAGGGAAGCTAGGCCACACGGAAAGTGGCTTTACCAAAGTGCCCTTTCCACGCTGGCACGGGCCTGGCACTGCCCTCCGGCTCTCTGATGTCTCAAGGAGAAAAAAAATTTCTCAGGGGAACTTGTCCCTGATGTCCAGCCACAGCCAGCAGCGCGCTGCTCACATCCGGCCCCACGGGCAGCAGAACCTGAACTGCGCTCTGACTCTGTGATACCCGTGTTGTCCCCACTACACACCATTGTCTCAAGAAATCATATGGCACCTTTCACCGAGAAGCAAGCGTCCTATCCCGCCCGTCACACAAATCTGTACGCATAGGTGACACGGCCTTAGCAGGCCTGGCTGCTGTGCTTCTGTCTGGTGAAGGTGACCATTGTCTCTCCCAGTGGACTCCACTTGAAGGACACAGCACTGGCCCAGCGGGAGACTGTTCTGATGACAGTAGAGCCAGCGGGATTTAAATCACATTCAGCGTCTTGGATGCTCCAAGATGGACGGAGAATCGCTTATTAAAGTTTTGTAGACGGCTGTCTTCGCTGTTACTAATTTAATTATAGTTAAAAATTTAGTTTTTAACTGTAATTAAATTAGCAGTTTAAAAATTTACTTTTGAGGAATATTGGGGTGGGAGGACCACAGCACAGGACAAGGACTTTCCACAGTGCTTAATGGAGACAGAGGAAATACAGCAGGTAATCTATTCATGGCTTTTTTGACTTAAAACCAAGTATAATTAGGAGGCAAACTAGAAGATTAATATATCAGTCCTATTATCAAGTTGTCATTTTGATCATCAAGCCATATGCCTGACCTGCATCTTCGATGACAGTTAAACACAAAAATTGGACAAGAATAAAAAAATGACCAGAGGAAGTGGGTTTTTTTTTTCTTCCCTAACCTTTATCATTTATTTGATTGACAAAACAATAATGTTATGGGTAAAGTTTACATTTAGCAAATAAAATACAGGGACCTCTGTTAAATTTGAATTCAAATAGACAATAAAAATTTATTTTCAGGTAAGTTTGACCAAAGTATTGTGTAGGGTATAAGATAACTTTTGAGACACACATGAAGAAGTTATTAAAAAGTTTTCATTGTTTATGTTAAATTCAAATTTAACTGGATGCTCTGTATTTTATCTGGCATGGTCACTGGGTTTATACAAACTAGAGTAGTTTTTTCTTTGTTTGTTTGTTTTGATTTGGGTTTTGGGTTTGTTTGGGGGTTTTTGTTTGATTGTTTTTTGTTTTTGTCCCAGGGATCAAACTTACAATCTTATGCTTACCAGGCAAGCATTTGAGCCACTAAGCTAAATCCCCAGCACTAGGGTGGTTTTTAAGTAGCATTAATAGAAATAAATGTACATAAGAATAGTTTTATCTTACTTATTGTTCCAATATTGAATGAAGAGACCTTCCCTACCCTATCACTTGTATCTTAGAGAAACTGAGTATGCTGAAGCTGCACATTTGATCCCCCAGGTAATATGCAACGGAGCAGAATCCTCTTCCAGGTCTTTGGGGGACCAGCGACAGCTCTTTATCCTGTCCTGTTGATATAGAGGAATGAAAAGCCCGACCTACTATGTCCGCCAGTTCGTGTTCTCTAAAATCGAAGAATGAATTTTAGGAACAACAGAGGTGAAGAGCAGAATATATTTATTGAGAGAAAGAAAGCTGTCTGAAGAGAGACAGAGGGGGTCCCGAGCGGGTTGCCCCAGGCTCTATCTTTTTCAGGGACTTTTTATAGAGGAAAACTATGAGATTAGATGGCTCAAAGGTGGGAAAAATGAGAATTTGCAAAGTGGGCATAAGATGATCCAGATTAATCCCTAAGGATTATACGTAAGGGTGTGCTAGCATTTGTCTTGAGATCTGGCCCTCAGCAAGAGGTATGTGTCTCCTCCAAGGTCATCAGACATCTGGTCCTCTGTGCCAGCTTCTTAGAGGGCCTAGCCCTGTCTGATGGCCTAGAATATTTCTAACTGGCTCAGCTGCCTGTGACACTGTCAGATATTCAGTTAATCATGCAGGCAGCATTGCTTTTTTTAAAAAAAAAATTCACAGTTTTGTTTTTCTGTGTATCCGCTGATGGAACCTGGCAGTGCTTATAAATCTGATCATTGTGAATAATTGTGTATGAACATCAGTCTACTATTATCTCTTCAAGGCCCTGTATTCAGCCTTTTTATGACCAAAACAAAATTATTATATAGATACATACCGTTCTGTGTCTGTTTCTTCAATTATCAATGGACACTTGGGTTGTTCCCACCTTTTGGTTTTGTGAATTGTGCTGCTATGAATGTTCGTGCATACATTTTGATGTGGACAGGTGTTTTCATTTCTCATGGATATGGATACTGTCCTTGGCATCTGGCTGGTATCATAAACACCATAGGCTGGGTGTTTTTGAACAGGAAAACTTTATTTATCACAGTCTGAAAGGCTGGGGAGTCCAAGGTGAAGGCACAGGCTGGTGCAGGGTCTGGTGCAGGCCCACTTCTGGGTTCCTAGGTGTCCAATTTCCCACTACAAACTTGCATGATGGCAGAGGAAGGGTGCTCTTAGAGGCTTCTTTTATAACGGTACTGATCCCATCCATGGAGCCCTCATGATCTAATCACCTCCCAAAGGCCTCACCGACAAACATTATCACACTGAGCATTAGGATTCAACATATGGCTTCTGACATACAAACATTCAGTCTATAGCATATGCCTAGGAGTAGAATAGCTGGATCATATGATAACTCCATATTGAATCAGCCAAGGAACTTTTACCACTTCTACCAGAATAGGTGAGGGTTCTGATTTTCCCACATCCTTTCCAACACTTAATGTTACCTGATTTTTCTCTTCTTGTCATCCCAGTGAGGATGAAGTGGTATCTTGTGGTTACGGTTTGTATTTCCTTGATGTCTAATGATGTCCCAAATCTGGAGAGTATGACACTGTTCTGTGAATCCTGAAGGCTGTCCCTGCCTCTTGATTCAGTGAATAAGACCTAGCTCAAGTCCAAGTTCTTCCCTGAAGCATGTGGTATCGGGCAAGTTACTGCACTTAATCTCTCCATGTGGAGGTGCTCTCTTCTGTATTATAAGAAAAGGTACACAAATCACATAAATATTCACCTGGCAAGTAGAAAACCTCAGTACATAGTGGATACTATGATAATGACGTGAATATTTTGCACATGAAAGAGATTTCTGCTTAAAACCCTGCACAGGACTTCTCATTACTTATAGAGTAGAACCCACAATCCTCAGGATGACACACAGATCATGAGTCTGATTTGTATCTACAACACAAAATTCATCTCTTTGTGATCCACCTTAAGCACCCAGCTTTATTGACAACACATTGCTAATAGTTTTTTTCCAAACACCATGTCTTTTCACAGCTCCATGGCTTTGCTTAGGCCATTCCCACTGTCTGAAAGCCTTCTTTAGTTTTCATGGTTCAGTTAACACGTATTAATCTTTATGACTCAGAGAAATTGGGTTTCAGTCTCTCCTGTGGACTTGTGATGCTTCCTTGCTTACTGACTTATACTGAGATTCTTTTAGGTGCCTGTCTCTGCCAATAAGCAGAAGCTGTGCTATGCTTTGAGGGTAAGAGGGAGAATGCCAGATACTGTTCCAGCTTCCTTTGAGCAGAGTTTGGAGGCAGGGAGGACCATGTGTCATGAGCACCATTATAGTCTCAAAACCCAGTATGTGCTTGGCACATAGTAGGTACTTTCAAGTGTTATCAAACTAACTAAGATATGATGCTTAGAGAAAAGACGGGTTAGCCCAGTACTGAACTTCTTCTTTACATGCGTGTTTTATTGAATGTTTTAAAGGAAGGCTTATGGCTGATACACAGCATGAACTCCAGGTAAACTGTACAGTGTCTTTAGCTTCACATCCCACCCTTTATGTTTTCCCCAGTACTTTGTGAGGCCAGATACTCTGATGCCCAGCACTGACTGAGCTATTTATGGGCTCCTGCTCATAATCTGTCTTTCCTCCTATTGCAAAGCAATGAGTAGAAATGGTTTTATTAAATTCCTTTCAGATTAAGCAGTCTCATTTATTACTGTGTAGTTTAAAATGTTCCCCAGGGTCATTTCTCTGTAGTGTCAGCCTTTCTGATACAGAAGTACAAATGTGAGAATCTCCTCTTATACACAGAGTGGTAAATTAGCGATAGTTTGTGAAGCCCATGTGTTGAAGGGCTAGCCTGTGGCACTATTGGGAGGTGGAAGAACCTTTAAGAGCGGGGGTTCATGAGAAAAAGTGAGGTCACTGAGGGAACACTCTCAAAGGGATGACAGAGTCATGGAGATCTTTGTCTTATTTCTTCAGACACTATGAGGTGAACAGACCTCTTCTACCACATAGTTCTGCCATGATATACTGTACCACTATAGGCCCACAGTAATAAAATCTATCAACCATGGACTGAAACTTCTGAAGCCATGAGCCAAAACAAACCTCTCCTTCTTTTAACTTGTTTCTCTCAGGTATTTTGTCATACTAACAAAAGGTTGACTAACACAGAACACTTGTCTGGGACACATGGATGACACAATTGCAGGTAGACAATTAGCTACATGGCCAGTGTAGAAGCAACACCTTGGATGGAAAATTCCTACCAGCAGTGCTTGAGAATCCCAGCGATGTAAAGTTAATCTGGTTAATATAAAGTTAAACTGGTTAAAGAGATAAGCTCCTTAAAGAAGATTCATTGAAGAGGGAATTTTAATGCTGGCAATTTCTACAGGGCCATATGGGAAGACACTCTGGGAACAGAAGAACTTTTCAGCATTTTCAATTATAACTAGTTTGTGTTTTTCTTGGGAGGACATTAGCAGGTGGCTCAGTCTATACATGTAATATTCTGTTGATTAATATATTCCAACTCATAAAATTGGGTTCACTTCACCAAATGGAAAATGCCTATAATCATATGATACCCAACCTCTGGGTTTTCCCCAATAAATAGCCTAAGATTATCAAATGTGTACTTTGTCAGACAAGGGTTTGTGAGTGTTCCCCATTATGATGTGAATAACAAAAAGGCAGGAACTCTGGCTTACCCGTGTTGTTCTACAGTGCCAAACATGGTACCTGGTCCTGAGAAGCAATAGAGAAATGTTTGCTCAAGGGGAGAAGGAAGAAATCCAGGAAAGAAGGAGGGGGATAAGTGCAGATCAGAGTTACCTCAGGTACTAGAAGGCCAACCTGGCTACTATTCAGGGACTTAAAAAGAAAAGAACGGTAAATAGTAGCATCGACAAATACTCTTTGGTAAAAGGTACAACAGTGAAGCCAGTTTTACCAAGAACTCTGCTATTTCATTCAGTTATCTCTTCAGAACCTGCATAGACCTCTTATTAACCACAGGAGCCATTAACACTGTTAAGGCTGAAAATGTTACAATAACCTTCTT
This sequence comes from Hydrochoerus hydrochaeris, assembly GCA_004027455.1. Classification (NCBI taxonomy): domain Eukaryota; kingdom Metazoa; phylum Chordata; class Mammalia; order Rodentia; family Hydrochaeridae; genus Hydrochoerus; species Hydrochoerus hydrochaeris. The sequence continues at coordinate 101,425 of PVLA01002346.1, read as the reverse complement.
CCAGTTGTCCATAACATCCCGTGTTTGGGGAAGAGTTTTCTCCATTTGCCATCAGCCTAAAGGCAACATTTGGAAGTTTGAGAAATAGGTCTCACAGTTATGTTTAATTGGGTAAAAGTTACACCCCACTTATTTTCCTCTTTTCCTCTAGTAAAACACAAAATAAAAATAAAGTATAGAATCAAATAATTTCCAAGAGTAAAGCAATAAGAACTTGCTATTCAAGTTAGGAAATACTGATTATTGTCTCTTCCTGACCTTCAGAAGTAACATTTTTATTATAAACATACTTCACCTGTTTTCTCAGGCATGGTGCATTTTACCTTTAAACAACCAAGTTAGTGCTAAATTATGTTTTCCTTTAAAGAGGATATAATTTCATATTCAACCAGCACAGCAGTTTCAGGCTTACCAATTAAGTCTGTAGAAGGAATTATTATCATCCTTCTAGTTACAATCTCTCTTACCTAAAAGAGCACAGAAAGAAATGGAAAGACTCACATATAAAGGTTAGAGAAGCAATTCAGTGAACCCAAATGCTAAATTTTGAGAGCACTGTTAATACTCACTGTTTTGCATTAATAATTAGTATTCCTGCACCAAGAAGAGATAGTTTCAAATATCTTGAACCTGGATTTGTGCATTGATTACATTTCGAGTTCAGTTTTGCCTCTTCATCTTTGTTGGCATTCACAGTGGGTTTGGACTTTCATGGCTGCTCTATCAAACAATAAATGTAACCATTGTAAAAGTCCAACAACAGGAGTGGTTTTTAGAAAACCAGCAGCCAGACTGATTCACCACATTGGACTCCTTCCCAGGGATGGAAATAATGCTAGTTGTAGTACCGGTTATCTTTCATGAGAACAGATTGGTTACTCTCAGAGCTTCAAATGCATGACTGGCCAGGCAAATTGAAGAATGTCTAGGACGACAACAATAATGGAGGTGACTCCTAGGCTGGAGCAAGTTCTGAATGAAGTTAGTACATTCAAAGTTGCCATAGAAACCCTATTGGAATGTCCTCACATCTGCAGAATTGATTTTATGTTTAAATGTTAATATGCCTTCTACATTTAATGATATAGAGAGACAAATATGGGGAAAAGAAAACATACTCTCATGTCTGAACTTCTTACAACATTGAATAACTTCCCAACACAGAGTCACCCTTTTTAACCGACAGACCAAAGAAGAGGCAGTGTCGGTCGCCCTTGACCGAGAGCTGTTTAGGAGAGCGTCTGTGTGCCTTTACGTCAAATGCGGCACTCTGAAAGGCGCTGCTGTAATTCAGCGGACCCAGCTTGTACTTGAAGCCAAATGAAATGCAAAGTTGCCTTTCAATAGCAAACCACACAGAGGAAAATGCCAGTTAGCAATTGTGAGAAGTTTCAGCTACTGTATTTTCACAGACTGAATTTTACCAGTAAATGTCGGTGAGAAAACATTTGGAGGCTCTCTTAAAATGCTTACATTATCAATTAATCTATAGTACGTTTTAAATAAATATTTCTAGTAAATGTAACAGAAACCAGCATTTGTATGGCTCGCACCTAAATTATCATCATCTCTGCAAAGCAGATGCGAATGCAAGACGAGGCGAACAATCAGCACTGTAATTTGCCCAGTAACATTGTTTTAGATCTAATTAGTGCTTATGCAGATCCTTTACAAAAATGTGAAAACTGCACCAGGATGTAATTGTTTAATGAATTTAGTGCAAAGCACATCTGCATAAATTCCATTTTAGCTGAAAAAACTAAGTTCAACTGCTATTTGCTCCAGAGCCAAAACATTGTGAATTGTGCCCACTGTGCCTTAGCCTTGCTCTGCTGGCTGGGATATTTCAAATAAATACTACAAAGTTAAAGCCTCCAGCTGCAGACCAACCCATCTGTAGATGTTTGTTATATTTGGCAGTATCGCAGAATGGTCGTGCCTTCCTGCTGGAAAAAAAAAAAAAGTTTTGTCAGCAAGGGTAGGGGAGAGAGAGAGAAGTAGACATTTGAAATATTCATCACCCAACAGAAGCAAAGTTTTCAGTGTGACTCTTTACCTAGCAGTGGATTTTAAACACCTGTTTGGCTGAGCCTACCACGTCACTGTTTGCTCCTGTCCTCTCCAGCACTGGAGTTCAGTCAGAAGCACAGAAAGTTGAATTAAACACGAGTTTTCTGAAATTGGAATTTGAACCTTTCCTTTAACTTGCTAGAGATCTTATGTGAAACTTTTTATGATCAGTGTGTAAGTGAAAAAAAAAAATCAGAACTCCTACAAAAACAGATGAGGTAGTTATGGATGTTTACATGATTGGCTGAGAAGGTAACACTTTTTAGTGTTTTGGGTGGTTTTTGATATTTAGGTTTTTTTTTTTTTTCTATTTTGGGGCTGCTGCATTTTTGTGGCAACACGATTGAAGCCCTAAACCAAAAATGTTTGTTCTCTTAGCTCCTGTACGGATAGAGGCCAGTGGGTTGACAGAGCTTGGGCAGGAGCAGTATGGAGATGCTGACACCTGAGTTAGAAAATTCTATAAAATGATAAACTATAGCTAGTCTTCACCATTCATCTCAGTGTTTCAGTTTAGGTTTAAACCACTTGAAGGGAGTGCTGTCATGTCGTTGACGCAGATACTGACTGAAAGCAGATACTACTCTTTTGTTTATGTTGGTTTTCCACAAGAGAGCCAGTGTCACACTGTCTCAAGTATGGGTTCCCTACTAAACAGACCCCTGAGGCAGAGATGTGTCCCCAGTACATTTATGGGGAAGAGCAGCCCTGGGTGGCCCATACCTGGTTGCCAGACTGGGCAGAAGGAGAAGTCTACTTGGGCACAGTTGCCACAGAGGCCTCAGTGAGCTGCACAGTGCGCTCTGGAGCTGGGGTGCTTCCTGCAGAATTAGACCGAGCAGAGGCAAGGGGGCTGGGCCTTCTTGCCCCATGTCCATCAGGCACTGGATATACACTGGGCCTGGAGAGAGGCATAGCTTAGCTGGGGCACTTCCCTTTGGCTGGCACTTCCCTGTGAGCTGACTTCAGTCAATGCTCCTGGAGGCTGGGGAAATGGTGTCTGGGTCCTGAGGATCTTGTCTTTAAACCATAACATGTACTATGTTCAGTACTTGCACACTTGGGCCCACAAATTCTTTGTGTAATGATTTCATCCCACCTGAGAATCATGCCTATAAGATTTTCATCATCTCTTTTCCTAGAATGATCCATATCTAGGAGTAGGATGAACTGCAGTAGGATGCACTGCATTCACTGTCTGTGGTCATAAAACTGCCAATATCACTGCTTTCCTCCTCTACCCACGCCATATTGCCAGCATCACTGATGATACAGACCTCTTACTTGGTTGGTGTACTTTTCACTCTGGGCTTCTCAGGCTGTGCAAACTGTGCTTTTCTATCATCAAAATCTGCCAAGGAAGCATCAGTTGACATCAACACAGGTCATCTGAGTGTATGCACATTGTCCTCTGCCCAACTGTGTAATGGCCCTACCGTCTCACGGGGATCAAAATCAACCACTCCTGCTAGGATGGTGACTCCTTTCCTCTCTATAGTCTCTGGGCCAAAGGACCCTGGAGGAACAGACACCAGCTATAACTCAAAGTTTAATGAGACCCTTGCTTTGTCCCCTTGGTAGGAGCTTTCCTCTTCTTGGAACCAAACCTTCTGTCTTCACAGAAGCCAGAGAAGATGGAATAGGAATGACAAATTTCCCAAATAGGTCACTGAGAGTCACAGTGGGTGGGACTGTCTCCTTTCACCCTGATTCCAGATTCTACCTTTTGGAGACACAGTATGGCGCAGTGATCATTGACTTCGTATCCTAGAGAATGGAGTCCTATCGGTGCAGCATGTTATCTTCTAGCTCTCTATCAGGCCAGCAGCTTTTACTGCGCACAGTATGTGTCAGGATTAGTACAGCCCCTTGGTCAAACTCTTCCTGCTATATCTCTTTTGTTGTAAAGTGGATTACTTTGTGTGATGCTATGCAACATAGGCTACCATGACAATGGAACAAACACTCTTTGGACCTTCAGATAGTAGCTTAAATCCTCTAGGCAAGAAAATTAAACCTGTACTAATTATGATAAATCACTTCCCTTCTGGAATGAAAACAGTGTAATGTAATCAGCTTCTCTTTAAGTGGATGTTTGGTCTCTTTGAGGAATAGTGCTCCACCTGAGGCTCAGCAATTGACACTGTGGCTTGAAGATTGGGTATTCAACAGTACTGATGACTAAGTCATCTGTGATTAGTGGGACTGCATGCAGATGAGCCCATACAGAGCCTTGAACCCTGAGGTAGGAGCTACGACATTTATACACCAATTGTACCAGCACTTAGGTGGCCAGTGATAGAGGTTGGCTGACGATGACTAGTGAACCATTTTATCTTTGTGGTTATTTAGTGCTTCTTTTGTAGTTGATACTCTATTAGATTAAAGAACACATTAAAAGATGATGGTAGACCTGGGCTACCAGTGCCATTGCCCATAAATCATATGGAACACTTATTTTTTCTCAAAAGTGGATAATCAAGTGCATAGTTCAAAGTTCCTCCTGCTGAAAGGATTTCGCTTATCTATACTTCAACTCCTAGGACAGGCTATCATGTAATCACTATCCATTTTTGACCTATATTTACTAATTCATCTGGCTCTTCCATAGTCCAAGGTTGTCTTTTTCCTTTCTCCATTAGTTAATCAATAATACATCATGCAATCTTCATGTTCATACAGGTGATCATTATATACATGAGCTAAGGGAGAAGAGCTAGTGTCACAGCAGTGATGACATGAGGATCTGGGCCAGCTGCTTGTGTAGCTATCTTTTGCTGGTTTTCCTTGGTTATGTCTCATTCCAGATATATCACTTCCATCTGATGATGAATTGCTCTTAGGCCCACATGGCCTTATGACTTGATGTGCTAGACAGAACTCAGGTTATCATGGGCGGTTCTGGCTACATGGTAACTTCACATGCCATAGTTAGACACTCTGTCTCACCCAAGGCCATTAGCATGCCAGGAGCTGGTCTTTCAAATGATATGTAATTCTCTGCTGCAGATGGCATGGCTATGCTCCAGAACCCTAGGGGTCCTCATTGTGAGTCTCCTATTGGCTTGCCATAAACATGGCATCTTTTTCCACCATAGATACCTCTAATAACAGAGAGGCTGCTACTCATATGACCCAAGCAGCAGGACTGCTTCCATCACTGCATAGACCTGTTGTAGAGACCTTTCCTGCTCTGTGTCCCACCCAGAGCTGACAGCCTTCCACTGCACTTGGTAAATGTGTCAGGATGATATTTCCAGATGGGGAAATTCTGCCTTCAGTTTCCTAAATGGCTTACGAGGTGCTTTTTTCTTAGTGAAAGTAGCTACAAATGCAATAATATTGTATTTTATTTAAATATTCATGGATATACTGGATTCCTGAATCCTGATAGGTTTTATCTCTCACCCTCTGGAGAATGTGTCTTGGAAAAGTCTCTAATTTGTCACATGATTTTCATGTGAACGTATTAATTTGATACAATCAAATTAGTGGACCAGTCTGATCTTCTTCTAAATCTAGACAGTCTGAGATTCCTTTGGACTAAATTATTGCAGACAGCAGGAGAATTAACATAGGTCTACAGCAAGATGTAAATGTATACTGTTGGCCACTCCATGTCCCTGTAAACTTTTGATACTCGCTTTTGTCAGGAATAGAAAAGGCTGCATATCCTGTACCTGAGGACATATTTTTATGTTCTAGAAAAACAATAACAAACCATATCTGTAATAGCATAAGAAGTGGGACTCTTACTTACATGAATTTAGTTTTATTGTACTTAGTATCCCCCAGAACCTCTCCATTTTTTTGTAGAGCCCAGATTGTTGAATTACGTGTAGTTTATGATGAGCACTAGGCAGCACTGATCTCCACTATTTTCCTTAGGCTGTGATGCTGTTTCCATTGTCATTTATTCTTTTGGCCAGGATTGGGAGCAATTTTAAAGTCTACTACTTGACCTTCTGTACTTTGATTTGTGATTCCGTGAATTCACAAACCAAAGAATCACAAGCCACAGACCAAGAATGTCCATTCCAATGATACATTCAAGACTAATGGAATGACCTTTTGATGGGTTCATGGACAATGAATCAGTCTAGCCCTTATTACCACTTAATACATGGTCCCCAATATGCCTTATTCCAACAAGAGGAATAGGAAAATACTTGAGATCCTCCAGTATTCATGTAAACTCAGAATTATGTCCAAGAATCCCTTTTCCCCATTGTATGATTACTTGAGTAAAGAGCATCAGATCCCTTTGGGGAAATATTGGATGTGTCATAATCATATGGAGTTTCTGAGGCAATACAATACTTTCCTCCTAAGGCCTCAGGTCCTTTTACAGCAAGTGGATTCCAAGTCTGAAAACAGGGCCAGTCATAGACCCTGAGTGAGAGACTATGGTGACTTATTGGAATGCCTGCTCTTGTTCCATTTATAAACATCCATTCATTTCTTTAGATATCTAGACTGAGCAATACCCTTGTCAGCTGGCATCTAGCCTGCTCATCGGGTTGTCCAGCACTCTTAAACTACTTCATTCTGATTCTAAACCAATCTTCTGGCCTCAAATACGTGGGGACCTCCTCGATGCTGTCAGGGAGCACAGTTTTGCCATGAAGCAGATTTACAGAGGACAGACAAGCTGAGTTTCTCAACTATACTGAAGCTTGTCTTCTCAGCACATTCCGTATTGCTTTGGAGGGCATGTCCTGATAGGCTTCAGAACACAGGATCCTTATGTATTCATTGTGAATCTGAATCTTTTGGGGATTTATCTCTCACCTCTTGGAGCATCCTTCAAAGCCTTCCAAGTAGCAGTCAGCTGGTATTTTTTCTATGTTTTATAGTATATCCAGTCATCTGAGTTTTTCCATCCCTCTCTCCATCATTTTCTATAGAAATTCCAATAGTTCTGTTTCAGTTGGGGTAGTGCGCTGCTGTTTCCATGTTTCTGAGAACCAGCCCAACTGTATACTCACAGGGTGTGATCACCCAGAATCCTTGACAAAGTGTATAATTGTGTAGCACAGGAGTGGAGAGCCATATGAACAAGCCCCTTCCAAATCCAATTTTGTCATTTTATTGTCCTCAATAAAGCACTCTCAGGATCCAACCACAGGCACACTTTCCCAACTTTTGCAGGTATTAGTTTACTAATTTCACAGCTTCTCCCGCATGAACCCCTCTTCCTCACTTACCAGGCCTTACACTTCCTCAGACAAATAATGATCTGACCTGATCCTAGTTATCAATCTGGTTGGCTGGACCTGGGGTGGAATCTGAAGTGGGGAGGGACCATGTGTTACCTTGAACATAGAAACCTATGCATCATCCATCAGGGAAGATGGATGGGCCAGAAAGCAGTGGGCCACTTCTGTAGGCCTCTAGGATTAGGGAAAATCTAGATTTCAAGGACTTTTTTTTCCTTTCCTATTTTCTTTTTTTATGATTATTATTATTATAAAGAGAAACAAAAGCATGTAAAGGGTAGAGATAATACAAAATTTCAAAAAAAAAGATAAGCAGTAAGAAATCACTAGTTGGTAAATTACATATTGTCCTCTTAGAAATAGTTGCTCAAGTTACAAAATTAAAGCATACAAAATAGATATTCAAACAATGAGACTGTAAACAGCTACGCATGCATGAGTCTCTACATGTATTTCTATCCTTTCTGTATTAGAGGGAAAAACAAAACATAGCAAGACAAAACAAAACAAATTCCTATAGAAACATGAAACCAAAAAGTCATATAAAACCACAGTACAAAAGGTGATCTACAATGATTACTGTGTTGTTTCTTATTATCTTCATAGAATTGTCTATATTATCAGGCATAATTAAATATAGCAGTATAATTGAATATAGCAGTGCATAACAATATTAGTAAAAATAAAACATTGTAGAGAGTATAAAACTTCAAAGGTAGGAAATAATCAAACCATAGTGGATATTCTAGTGAATCTTGTCATCTTAAGTGCAGTTGCCTATACTCTCAGACTTGATACTATCAATCGTAACACTTTTGAATAAAATCTATCAATACAAAACAGCGATCCAACAAACCAGGTTCGATTACGATCAGTCACGGTAAAACAGTGTAGGTTATACAGAGCTTTAGATTAAGTTAATAGGAAATTAAGGATGATTACCGTACTATATCCTGCTATTTTTCGGGATAATTGTCTATGCCCTCAAATCTAGTACAGGTAGAATGACTGGAACAGAATATTATACATCTAAGCAGAATAGTGTGGGTAATGTGGGTTTTAAGTCCTGGTGCACTATTAACAATATAATGTATCAAGGTCATCTATGTTAGAAATTCTAGCCATCCTTCTCTGCCTCATATCTGCTATGCTATTTTTCTGCCTTTGTTTGTCTAGTTTTCTCCTTCATTCTACTGCCTGCCCCACTCATTGAGGGCTTTCTGCCACTGTTCCTAAAATCCTGTTTTTTTTTTTTTTTCCTCTCTCTTTAGAATGTCCTTCAGTATTCTCTGTAGGGTTGGATTGGTGGTCACAAATTCCCCCAGTTCCTCTTTGTCATGGAAGCATTTTGTCTCTCCATTAATTTCTAGTGACAGTTTTGCAGGGTACATCAATCTGGGCTGGAGGTTATTTTCTTTCAGGGCTTGGAATACTTTGCTTCAAACTCTGCTTGATCCGATGGTCTGTGTCAAGAAGTCAGCCGTGATCCTGATGGGCTTAGCTTTATAGGTAATCTGTTTCTTTTCTCTGATGGCTTTTAATATTCTGTTTTTATATTGAATTTCTGGTATCTTGATTATTATATGTCTGGGAATAGATCTGTTTTGGTGTAGGTCGCTGGAGTTCTGTATGCCTCACATAACCAAATGTCATTTTCTTTTCCCATGCTTGGGAAGTTTTCCTTAATTATTTCCATGAATAGCCTTTGTAATTCGCCTGTTTGTATTCCTGCTTCTTTGTTCACATTTCTTATTCTTAAAGTGTAGATTCTCTTGTCATCCTCTAGCCTTTGTATTGTTACTGCCTGTTTCCTTGTTATTTTTAAGAGATCTTTCCTTTCATGATCACACATTGCAAATTTGTCTTCAAGTTTTGATAGTCTATCCTTAGTTTCTTCCACGAATTTGCATGTCATCCTTGCTCAGGGGCCATGCTAATCTTCTCTGTATTGTGCCAATTTTAGTATATGTGCTGCCAAAGCAAGCCCTTCAAGGACTTTTGTGTGACCAACACAGATGTCCCCATTCCAACCTTAGGTTCTAAGCCCTTGACTTTGAAACAATTAGCTTGTGGATATTGGGAATTCCATCTTCTATGGAACTCCATTAACCTTATAATAAAGTCCTAGGGCTGATTCTCACCCTTTTCTTTTGTTTACTTTATGTGTTGGCTCTTACTGCAGGAGATGAGAATTCTCCATATGCTCCAAAGGGGGTTTAAATCAGTGATTATCCATTTAAAGGGGTTGTCTTTCTCCAATGCATTGGTAACCTTCAGCAAGAGCTATCTGATGCCACCTTACTTTTAATTACTACTTTCTTCCCACACATTAAACTCTCCAAACAGTGTATTAGTGTTATTATTAGTATTAGTAGTAGTATTAGTATTCTCACATCACAACTAATCATTGGTGGAAATTTAAACAATTTCTCAAGATATTATACCAAGAAATATGAATTATCTAATTCCCAAAGCCCAGTTGAGAGTAGGTACACTCAGACCTACACCCCTACACCAACTGTCTCAGGACAGGTGACAGATTCCATAACACATTCATGTATAAAAAGTTTATCAAGGAAAACTCAAAAAACCATACCTGGGAGGGATGAAGAGGAAGCTGGACTCTCTTAGTTTTACCTGTTCCTTGGCAATCAAGTACCAGCCAATTCCCAGCATTTTTCCATCTCTTTAAATTGTCCTAGCCTCTTTGCTTTTGTAGAGATGATCCAGGCCCTGTGGTTTTGAAGCAGCTTCTAGATGAGATGGAGATCAGATCACCTTGACTCAAAACATTCTCCTTTCAACTATGGTCATCCTGTGCTTTCTTTCTTGGTATTTTGGTTTCTCTTTCTCAGCCTTTATTAGCTATACACAAACACACATGCATGTGCACATGCATGCACGTGCACACACACACACTCACTCATTCACTTACTTATGTACAACTTCTCCCTTTCAGAACTAGTACCTTCAACTATTATAAAATTTATTCTATACCATTGCTTCTTGGGATCTGGGCAAAAGAAAGAGGTACAGAGGTGCTGAAGTAATCATTAAATAATTGTTTATTTGCCTATTTTATTGTTTGCTTATTGTCTGTATTTGTGGACAAAGAGGAGAAGTAAGAGGTGGGGGCTGGGAGGAAGGAGCAATTTCACTCCACTCCTTTCCTTGAATTCAGTTTACATCATTTGCCAGGCAGTAATATGGGTTTTTTATATTCTCTGTTTGTCTGGTGTCTTTTCCTCCTTGAATAGATTCCCCTTTCTCAGGAATGTAACCTGCCTTCAGGATCCAGTGGATTCCAAACACTGAAATGGCACTCACTACCCTTGACAAGTACCTGTGTAGGATCTAGCTCTTCAACTTTCACTGTCATTCTCACCTTGTCTCTTTTTTCTTGGTTTTAGCAGAAAAGGCAACCATGATTTCTGTCATTGTTCTCACTTGAATACACAAATGGCTTATCTACTGTAATTTTAATGATTTTCTCCAACTTTACCTTATGAAAAAGACAGTGGGGTCCAAATTATTGATTGTAATTATTTACAAATAATTATGCTATTACTTACTTGAAACTATATTACAGCAAGAAGAAAATATACCACCTTAAAAAATATTTACCACCATTCGGAGAAACTGAAATTTACAGAAAGTAGTAGCATAATAGGATTTAGACACTGGAAAGACATGTAGAGAGTTTGGAGGGCGATCTGTTATATGTACATGCCATCTCCTCTTTCCTGATGAAATCCACTGGGGAAATGTTTTGTCTTATCAGAGCTGCAGACGATGGAGTGCCAATCTGAAAGCACCATGAGTAAGTGCATCTGAAAGATCCCAAAGCAGGGACTGAGCTAAGCATCTTTCCCTCTTCATTCTGAGAAAGCAGCAGTTACAGTGAGCGGTGAAGCCATTAAGCAACCACTAAAAAGAAAAGAGAAAAATAACATACCCACATCTTAATATAGAATCCTTAAGCACTGGCCATCAGAATGATTTACACAAGCTACAAAGATGGACATGCAAAGAGGATGGAGTTTAAGAGGCACCGGAAGGTGTGTTCAAACTGGAGAACAGATATAACCATGCCCCAAGTGAGGAGGGCATTAGCTATGCCTCCACTTGTATGACAGCTTAACCAGTTGCTCAGTTCCTCAGAAGGAGATGTAAGAGCCCAGTGGTCCTGAGTCTCCCAAGACTCAGAGGAAGTCCTGCTTCCGGTGGATTCTTTTGGTCACTTCATTCTCTTATCAGTGACGAGCTCAGGAGTAGATCTGCTACCAATTTGGACTAATAGTCTTATGGGGAGATCCCCCAGGGACTTGTCCCTATCTTCTCATTGGATGTTGTCATGTTTGCCTGTGTCGCAGGCACTGACACCACCTTGTTACAACTGTAACACTGACAAGTTGAGGTCAGCCCATGTCAGGGGAGCAGAGCAAGCAGGTGGAGAGAATCTAAGTCACCAAAATTGCTAATCTGCTAACTCAACTGACTCATTACTTGTCTTCCCTGCCCTCTCATTTAAAGGAGATGATGATATTTTAAAAAAAATGCTTTCATTTAGGAGACAGTTTTAACTATAAAGGAAAAACTAAAAAGATACTAGACAGAGTCCCCATATATCCCTTGCCCAATTTCCCTTATTATTAACATCCTGCATTAGTATGCTATATTCATTAGAATTAATGAGTCAATATTGACATACTGTTGCTTACTCCATAATTAAAGTGTATAGTTTATTCAGATACCTTTAGTTTTACCAATATTCTTTTTTCTGTTCCATGATTCCATTCAGGATAGACATCACATTACACTGAGTCTCCATGCCTCCTTTGATTCCTCTGGGCTATGACAGTTTCTCAGACTTACCTCGTTTTTAATGACTTCCATAGTTTTTAGGCGTACTAGAAAAGTGCTTCATAGAATATCTCTCTACTGGGATTTGCCTGATGGTTTCTTACAATTGTACAGGTATTATAGGGTTGGAGAGAGAAAGATCAAAAGGATAAAGTGCCATTTTCATCATATTACATCAAGGGCTCTGTACTATCAGCTTTCTAGTACTGTCACAAATACGTAAGATATATCAAGATGCAAAACAAAAAGGTTTATTTTGTAATTCCAATATCCTAACTGTACAACTTTCCAAAGGAAGATTTTGATAGATCATAATTTACCAACGTGTCACTATTAAAAACTTTTTAGCAAAGAATACACAGGCACACGAATACCTCACATTTACCTTTCCTTTTGTGCTGCTTAGCCCAATTTAATTAGATAAAGTAAACAGAGCTTTATATTTAGGAAAAGAATTGTAGTATTATTTTCCTATTCACTGAGCTATATTACAAATAGAGTAATTCCATAGTAAACTATACTATAATTTTTCAATCACATGTATAGGTATCAATAGCAATTAAATACATTTTAATTGCTATTGACACCTATAATTAAAGTCACAGAAAAAAGTATATGCAATTCAGTGAGAAGACATCAGCCACTATCACATTTTAATATTTGACATTGGGAATGTCTTTGGAGATCTTGTGTCTCATTGTCAGCATCAAGTGAGTTTCTGAGCCTTTTCTGCATGCTTTTTCTAACCTGCTAAAAGGGAATGACAGCATCTTACTAGTGGAACCATAGGGTTTATTTGTAAAAATAAAAATGAGGTGACAATTATAAGAATACTTTAAAATATGTATGTATTCAGACTTCTACTTAATGAATTATTGCCATAAAAACATAAAATATACTAGAACTATATAAATCCAAGGTATATTATTATAATACAACTAACTCCTGATTGTCTAAATCTCCCCTTCCCTGTAGCAAACACCTCACCAGTAAACACCTCAGCAGCAATAAGATCTTACACATGTCGAGAGACACTGACTACTAACGGGGCTATGGAAGTTTCTATGCCTGGTCCCATGTACCTCTGTGGTGTCTGCCCAGATTCTTGGGAGCTGGGATGTTGTGAGGCAGGAGCAGGAATTGGAGAGGAAATCAGGTACCTCCTAGGATCCTGAGGGCTGTCAGCAGGCTTCAAGAGAGCCCTTGAGGTAAGCGGAGAGACCAGCAGTGCAAGCTTGAGCCAGGGCCCAAGGGCAACATTCCTGAAACAGTCAAGCTCCATCGTTCTCTGGGGTTTCCTGAACAAAGGCTGGGTGTGAGGATCTGGGGAAGCCAGGGTGAGTGGCCTGGTTGATAATTGTATACTTTGATATACCTCTGCTTTAATCCTCTCTACAGCCCTAGAAATCCCAGATGCATCACATTTTTCGTACAAGAAAAATAAAGTAAAAATAAATATCAAGAAAAAGTGAGAAGAAGAAAAGGAGCCAGGAAATGAGAGCTGTGTATCTGCATGAATGTGTCCTTCTGTGTGTGTGCGTGTGTGTGTGTGCACGCGCACGCACGCGGATGTGTTATATCTGCATGTGTGGGTGTGGATGTGGATGAGTGTGCCTCTCCGTATGTCTGTGTGTGAGTCCGTGTAGGGGTGTGTGTGTGCATGTGCATGTGGGTGCAGTAAGGCACTGAGTCTGTATGCAGCCTCTCCATGTGTTGGTGGCAGCAGTGGAGGTATTGGAATAACAGAGGCAGAAAGAAAAGTGACAAGGGACATGGGGAAGTGGAGAAATACTGAAACTCAGCTGCTCTCTTACGGCATCAGCAGGCATAGCCACTTCTGACTTTGTGATCTTCTGAGCCACTGGCTGGAAGCCAATGGTAAAGTTCAGGGCCAAGTGAAATTTGCTCCATTTCACTCTTTCCCAGGGAGTGCTGGGCCCCAATGCCTTACATGAGCATTCCCAGGGGGACATGAGGTGTCTTCCAGGTCCCATCAGAACTCACACAGCTCTGGGCCAAGTGATGAGTAAGTAGAGGAAAGTCCATATGGTATAATCAAATTTTAATGGAAGTAAATTTGGTTAAAGCATAAATAAAAGAATTTCTATTGGCTATGGGACATTTACAAGCTTTGGGGAGGAGTGATCTTTAAAACTTTTAAATAACTGACCATCTCTAAAATTGCAGTATTTCACACTGACATTTACATTTCTGGTTCCTCCTGGAAGTGTATGATCTGGCAATTCTGGTTTTGAAATCTTTCATGGGGCCTCAGGTGGGGCAGGGCTTACTGGAGAAGAAGCTGAAATGCTAAGGGAAAGAATAGAGTCCCTTGAAAGATGAAGTTGATCATATGAATAATGCAAATGAGACACTGGGCTATAATTCTGACTAAAGATTTTTGAGAAAAAAATTTGGGAGAAGTCCAAAGTTATATTTTTGTGATGCTTAGATATAACTATCACTGAGAGTGAACTAGATAGATACAATTTATGATGAAGGCTTTTATAAATCACACACCTACAAAATTTCATTAGGGCTTAAGATTCTAAGAAACTCTGGAATAACAGTTTCTCCTGTTACAAAGAGCATTCATAAACTATCCTGAGATCACTTCCTAGGCATAGTTCAGCAGCAGATTCAAATTGATTGTGTATATTTTAATTTCTGAAGAAATAAAAACTCAACTCGGTGTTTATCACCTTATTTTAAAAAGTGATTAAATGTAAGTCTTGGGTGTTAGAACTGAAAAAGAAAAGAAGATAAAGGAGAAAATGAGCTTATATGAAAGTATCTGAGTAAAATAGCCCCATTTGATTTAAAATATTCCACATATTCTTTCCTCCCCCAAAGCTCTTAAAATTTCAAGAATAAAATCACTGCAAATGAACTGGAGCCACATGTGGCCAAAGAGACTGACAGTAAAATCAGCAAGAAACTGCTTATTCAGCCTCTTCAAACAAAAATGAATTGTTTTGATGAATGGGAATCCTTTAATGAATTACCATATGACATGCCAGTAATTTTTTCAATGTCAAGCAGAGAAAGTTTTCATTTGTCTTTTGTTCGGCTACAGCTACTTAAAAATAATGGAAGGTCAAGGCCACCGAAACAACACTTGGCATGGTGGCCTGGAGAGGCAAGATGTGCCCGCATTGAGCACAGCGAGACAAGGACTCACCTCTTCTTGAATCTCCACGTCTCAGCCTTGCTCTTGCTTTCTCCGTGTAGAGATGTGTAGTGGGAGTTTAGCCAAGCATTGGTGGCCATGCTTAGCACCCTGAGCACATGGGTCAGGCATGCTGTATGAGAACCTTGGGGACATCACACAAGTAGAGGGCGACTACAGAAACCAGCATGAGAAGGAAAAACAGAAGGGCACCTGAGGGCCACAGGAGAAAGGAAACTGTTTCCCCTACGCTCACTTCACTTCTGACGTCTAATGTGTACGCGGGAAGAAGGGTTCCCACACTCCAGCTCTCCAATTCCTGATGAGTTTGGCCAGATGTCATACAGTGTAACTCATTCTCACACTGACTTTCTGGAGTTGGCACAGGTCCCACAAACTAAGGACCTGGTCTCAAGGCCACCCTTACTGCAGAGGCCACTTGCTAGTCTGGTCTGGCCTCCCAGGCCTGCTGACTGGCTACAAATGAAAGGGATTCTACATTCTCTTTGTGTTAGATAACAGAACAGAACTGCTCACAACACTCAGGGAAACACATACTTAGGCTTACTGGTTTATTATAATGGATACAACTTAAGAAAAGCCAGATGGAAGAGATACATAGGGTAAAGTGTGGGGAATGGTGGAGCCTCCATGACCCACACACTTCCAGCACTGCCGTTTGTTCATCGACCCCCAATACAACCCCCTCATTTACTGGTTTTATGGAGGTTCCAGTGTTACCAGACAGGGCCCAAAGAGATCCCCCAAAGAGGAGATGGGGACCTCCACTTGCCTCTCCTCCAGGACACACAGAGTAGGTTCATCAACTTCTTGTCACAGAATAATAATTTCAGGATGCTCAGTGAGAGGCATAGGCAGGTCAGGCAGAGTCAGGGAACTCCACACTCAGAGAAAATAGATGTGGGCTCTCGAGGAGGTGCGCTAGGTATTATCATTCCAGGAGCTGGGCATTCAGTGAAGAAAAAAGAGAAACAATAGATTTTCTGCCCTTGTGAAACTTATATTCTAAAGGGAGGAGATAAGTAATAAGCAATTTTGAAGCTCATTAAGTGCTCCAGAGAGAATTAAAATCTGTTAATGGGTTAGAAATTGACCAGCTCTTAGGAGAAACTGGCAAGTTGTTTGTTGTTGTTGCTGCTAATAGGCTTTGAATCCAGGGCTTTCACAATGAGCTGTATTTCCAGACCTCTTTTATTTTAATTTTGAGTCAGGGTCTCACTAAGCTGCTCAATTGTCCAGGCTGGGCACAAACTTGCAGTCCTCCTACCTCAGCCTCCCAGAGTTCTGGGATTACAGTCATGTGCCACCATGCCTGGCTAGCAAGTAGATTTAAGTGGAAATAAAATGCATCCCATGGTAGTAAAAATTTTTTTTGGAAAAGGATAAAGTTTAAGCACTTAGCATACCAGATTTCAAGAGTGCTTTTTTTGTGGTTGTCTAATTTTATGCAGAAATAATATTTGGAAAAATGGATTACCTGAAAGGGCTTTTAAAATGTAGCTGCCTGAGCCCCACCCAAACTCTTGAGTCAGAATCTCTGGAAATGGAGCCAAAACATGCATTTAAACAAATTTTTCAAATGCTTCTGATGCACAGTAAAGTTTATACCTAACCGGGTGCATAAGAATGTAAACACGTTGATTAACCTGCCTCTAAGGCATCAGAAATTCAGTGAACCCTGGAGGCTCTGTGTTTTCATTAATTCTTGAAAAAAATTTCTAACCACTGATATAATGCAAAGGTTTGTTGTTGCAGACTAGAGACAGAACCATGTACCTTACAATTGGATAGAAGGAAAGCAAAATTGTCATTCTACTATAGAAATTTAAGAGCAAGATGCATATTCTCACCAAGACAAGTCCACCCCTGCACAAGCTGGGACACATGAAAAGGACCAGAACCCCTAAGACAAAAGCCCTGATTGCCCCAAGACCTTGTGCAAGTTCTTGGTCGGCAAGGGCAGCACACCTAGTAGAAGGGACGTCTATGTGGATCCACCACAGTGCTTCCCAGCAGAGTGACTTGCCCCCAGGGGACATTGGTAACATCTGCAGACATGCTTGGTTGTTGTAACGGGAGCACCTAGTGAGGAGAAATCAGTGACACTGCTACACGTCTACCATCTCTTCACACCAAAAGCAAAGCTACTGAGAACCCCAGATTATGCTAATTCAAAAGCACATGGGCAAGGGCTGGGGATTTAACTCAGTGGCATAAGCACCTGCCTGGCAAGTGCAAGGTCATGAGTTCAATCCCTGGTACTGCAAAAAAAAAAAAAAAAAAGCACATGGGCAGGGAGGTGAGACTGATCTAGTGATCTAGTGATGAGCCCACGCAAGCTCAGCTTTGGCAAGCTTGAGTAGCGTGACAGGGCCTGAAATAGGAGCCTGGGAACCAGAAGACTCCAGAGTGGTAGCATGAGGTCTTGCTTGCATGTCCCCTTTCCTTCCTCAGGGAAGGACCCTTTTAGAATAATTTTTTCCTCTCCATACCCACACAGTTAATTGGTCATTCATTCAATAAATACTCATTACTTTGCATTAGATACTAGAAAGTCTATCATAAACCGTGCTTGACTTCTAGATCACAATCTTTTTTAAAAAACTTTATTTAAAGAGAAAAAAAGCAAAACAGAAAAAAAGGGAAGAAACAATACAGAACTTCAAAAAAATAAACTGTAAGAAATCACTAGTTGATAAATTACATATTGTCTTCTTAGATATAGTTGTACAAGTTACAAAATTAAAGCATACAAAGTGGACATTCAAACAGTGAGGCTGCAAACAGTTCTGTTCAATGATCCAACAATAACATAGCAACATGGTTATCAACCCTACACCCTTAAACATACATGCAGTTATATACTTTAGAGCACTTTCTTTTTCTCCTATTGCTCTTTAAGTCCATTATCTGTTTAGTTATATCATGTTTCAGCTTGCTCTGTTTTGTTGTTATTGACTTTTTATTTTTATTTATTTTTTTAAGTAGTAAAATACCACAGAACAAGACAGAACAAAGCCAATTGAGACAATGTAGTGAAATTGGTACAGAACTTCACAACAGGTTACTGAGATAACGGTAATAGGTACCATATTATATCTTGTTTTCTTCACAATAGTTGTTCTTTCAATCAGGTATAGTAAAATCAAAGGAAATACAGAACATTACAGAACTTATCAAAACAGAATATTGAATAGAGCAATATCATTAATCAAAATAAAGTAAAACAATGATAAAAAATATTTGCCTTCAAAAAGATGATAGAAGGAAATCCTCCTTATTTGCTATATTGCACATAGTCAACCTCACAAGAGATGCTCAGACCTCTGTCTCCCATTTGCTAATGGTGGGGGGTTTGAATCTCAGCCTGCTCACCAGTAGGCTCATAGCTGCTTACCAGGGCAGTTTCTGAGCGTCCTAGGTTCCAACCTGATGCAGATCTCAGGAGATGCTGATGGTTCTCACCCTGGGGCGGCCGTGGCTTGCCGGGCCACAGCCACTTACCAGGGTGGCGAGCTGGTTGCTTGGTTTCCCAGCTCCCTAAATTCCAACATGACGCAGTAGATCACATTCTTTAAAATTATGTCTAATGATTTGCCATTAAACTTCTCAAGTTTTGTTTGACAAGAATATATGATAGACAAGGTGCATTAGGGTAATATTGGATTTGATTAGTCAGTGACATAGATGTTTATAAACAGGAAATGTAGATGAATGTACACTTATCCAATGGAAACCAACAAGCAAACAAAACTGGAGTAATTCCTATTTCAAGAATCCAGGAAAGTTTCTGAATTGATGTGTTAACAGATTTTAAGAGTCAGTACAGAACCAGTGGAATCATTGCAGTTCATTAGTCCCATAATATCACCCTCATCCTTCCCTCCCTGCCCTAGGACACATAGACCAAACCAACCTAAAACACGGCATCTTGTGTGTCAGCTCCAAACCTGGTCACACCCCCTGAGAGACCTCCAACATGGACAGTCATACATGCAACCAAAGGGAAGTGGCATGCAAGGGACAGAGAGGAACGGAGTGTAATGATAGAGCACATTAGCTTAGGAAATAAGGTACTACTCCAAGCCACTTATAAAGATATTCAATTGGCTCTCAATATTTATCTAACTTTAATAAAAAAAAAAACCTCCCAACATTTTAGCTAGGCAATGGTTACCCAACTAAAGAATTTCTTTTCCCACCTCCTTGACAAAAGGTGTGGCCATTGAAAGAGGTTCTTAAGTGACACTGAAACTTTGGGACTATTTGTTTCAAAGGATGCTGCTTGCCTTTGTTCCTTTTCCCCACTCTGAGCTGGAGGCCTGGTCCACTGCAGTGAGATAGTTTTGATGATGTGGACAGTGACAGCATCCCAAAGGATGGCAGGAAACTGGTCTCTGGGATAACATTGTAGATCAGAGCCAAGGTACCAGTCTGGATGCCTCATCGCCTCTGACTTTCATGTACAAGGAGAAATAAATATGCTATCTGGCTTAATTTCTGCTTTTGATTTCTGTTAAAACATCCAAATCAATATGCAAACTGCTTTGGCCTAGATTTGCCATGCTCCTCAAAGGCCTATATATTAAGGACTTGGTCATCAGTTCACACTATTAGGAAGTGATAGAACCCTTAAGAGGTGGGGCCTAGTGGGAGATCTTTAGGTCATTGAGGGTATGTCCTTTGCTCCAAACAGCTTTGCTCCACCAGGCACTCCTGCCATGATGTTCTGTCTTACCACAAGCCCAAAGGCCCAAAAGTCCAAAAAGCTGCCAACTATAGCCTGAAACCTTCAAAACTATGATCTAAAATAAATCATTATCATTGTATACCAGTCATGTCAGTTGTTATAGTGACGGTCACAAGGTCTTAGTTATTTTCTTATTGCTGGGACAAAATACCTGATACCCACAAGTTAAAGAAGAAAAGGTTTATTTTGGCTCACAGTGTGTAGAAGTTTTAAGCCATAATCAGCTGATTCCAAGGAAAGGCAGCATGGCAGAGGGGCATGGTAGAGGAGAAGCAACTCAAGGCATAGTGGCAAGAAACAGAAAGAGAGAGAAATCAAGGTGGGAATAAGAGAGATAAACCCTTCCCACAGTGAACCAGTTCTTCCAACCAGGGTTCATCTCCCAAAACATTTGTCTATAAATTCATCAGTGGACTAATCTCTTAACAATTGTCATACCCCATGATCAAGCACCTCCCAAAAGCCCCAGCTATGAGTGCATGAAGCTTTGGAGAAACATCTAGATATAAACCATAACACACAGTAACTAATAAAGAAGTTGATTGACATAGTAACTAACTAAAAAAGCTCTAACTATGACTATAATGACTGCATACAAACTCTCAGTGACCCATTCTATGTCTGGCTTTTACATAGAGTGAATTCTCAGAGTACTGTAGAAGTCAGCAGTGGTTTCCAAAGAAATGGATATGCTATATCAGAATCTCCCCTACTATAGAACTTTTTTAAAAATGGGTTTCTGTGCATCCAAATCTGGAGCTTTTTATTTGGTAACAGATGGAAGGTACATCAGTCAGTTTCCTGCCACTATAATAAAATACCTGAAATAACTTATAAAAAGAAAAGGTTTGTTTTAGCAAATACCTGAAATAATCAACCTATAAAAAGAAAAGGTTTGTTTTAGGTTTTAGAAGTTCCAATCCATAGTCAGTTAGCCCTGTTGCTTTCAGGCATGAAGCAAGGCAACATGTCATGGTGGAGCAAAACTACTCAACTCGTGGCAAAGAGATGAAAGAAAGAAGAAGGAAGAGGTTGAGATCTTACTGTTGCTTTTGCTGGCACATCCCAGTGACCTCCAGACTTCCTGCTAGGTGCCACCTCTTAAAGGTTCCTCCACCTTCCAGTAGCCTCATAGATTCATGATCAAGCTTTTAACACATGGGCCATTGGGGGACATTCAGGATCCAAACTTCCAGGTGTGGTGGCACATCAGAGAGACAATGACTTAGCAACTCTGTCTCAAAATAAAAAGTAAAGCGAGCTGAAGATATTGCTCAGTGAAAAAACGTTGGGTTCAGTCCCTAGCACCACCATCAATCAATCACTTTATCACTCCAAACTACAGCAGAAGTGGTCTAACATTGATCATTATATCCAGATAATTCTGATGTGCAGTGCCGGGATCCTAACACTCATCCCGGATGGTGGCTTCCCTGCTGTTCTCAGGTGCCTGTGGTCCAGACCATGCATCAGGCCCCCTGTGCCTTAGGGCCTATTTGGTCTCTTCTTCAGATTGTCATCTTTGGTTTCCTACAGCTTCTCAGGTGTGGGTCTCTGACCCTTTCAAACCAGAAGCCTTCCTTCTCCCCCTAGAAGAGGTCTTAGTGGCAAAATCCCTCTAAGTCACTGGTTTCCTAAGAACCACCTGGAGGGCTGCATGTCAGAGCTTCACACTCAGTGGTTGCCATGGACTGAATGCCTATGTCCTAACACCAAATTCGTGTATTAGATTCCTAACCCCCAAAGTGATGACGTTCGCAGGTAGGGACTCTGATAGGTGATTAGGTTATGAGGATAAAGCCCATAAAAATGGGATTAGTATCCTTATATAAGAGGTACAAGGGATTCTTCCACAGATGAGGATACAGCAAGAAGCAGCCACTTAAGAACCAAAAAGCAGGCTCTCACCAGACACTGAAACTGAGATGTCTTGATCTTCACCTTTCCAGCCTGAAGAACTGTGAGGAGCACACTTTTGTTGTCTATAAACCAACAGTCTCTAGCAATGTATGATAGCAGCACTGATGGACTGAAGCAGAAGTTCTGAGGTGGTGTCTGAGAATGTGCATGCTTAACAAGTTGCAGGTCATCACAAGGCTGCAGGTTCGAGACCCCACGTGAGTACCTCTACCCTGGGTGCCTGCTGCCTTCCCTGCAAAGCTTGTACAGTTCAGGTAGATCATTTCTCTCCAGGGGGAAAAGGATCAAAGGCAGGGAAAGGAAGCTGAGGACAGGAGATTTCACAGTGTCCTAGAGCTTGGAGCTTGTTCTGTCCTGTCCCGGCTGTTTCACTGACATCTCTGACCCTCTCTCCTCTTTTCTGTAAAACTGAGCAATACCTAACTGATAGGGTTGCTGTGGTGACTAAGTGACTAACCACTGTGTCAGTACCTGTCTCAGGTGCACAGTATGTGGCTGGCAAATGATATTTCGAGCCTCTACTTTAGCTTCCCATTATTTCCCATTCGGTATAATGAAATTGTTCAAAAAACATGCGAGAAGTCATCAGACCCCATGTACAGACTGAATCATTTATTCCCAAGTGAAGGAAATTCCTTACCTGCTTACTTTACCCCATTAGAGTCCAACAATTTGGCTTGTATGGGCAGCGTTGAGTAAAGATAAACCGACTTTTTTTGAACTTTTTTTTTATTTCAAAGAGAATAGAACCAAGCAAAATAAAGCAGAATAAAACCAATCAAAACAAAACAATGAAAGCGATACAGGAGTTCAAAATAAGATAATTGGAAATCAACAATGGCTATCATAATATAGCTTGTTATCTTCAGATTAGCTGCCCAAGATAAACTATTTTGAGCTGCATATGAAATATGTAATATAGCTAATGTACCTGAGTACCAAAACTCTCTTTATTTTTATATTTTTATTATAACATTGTTACAGGAAGGCAACGTGAATCTGGATATTTGACCTTGTTTTCGTGAACCTATTAAATCAGTTATCAGTATCAGTTTGATCACCAAATTCCTTAACTGAATAAGAAAACTCACATGTCTACTGGCTAACAACAAACGCATGTCTTCACAGGTACACGCACACAGGTAGGTCAAAGTGATATTATTGGTAGTCACTGCATGTAACATCTGATGCATGTAGGTTTTAACTTGACTGATGTGTTGGAGGGCATGAGAGACAGAGTTAGCTTTGCACTGTCCCTACACCATACAGTGTTCCGCTGTCCCTTACAGAGTCTCTGCTCAAGCGCTGCACAATAAGGTCATGAAAAATATCGCTAACATCACACAATAATGTGAAAGTTTACAATCTTGCCAAATATGTCTGACCTGTGATCTCAGCTCTCTGAGAGCCTGAGGCAAGAGGATCACAAGTTTGGGTGAAGCCTAGGCCACTTAGCAACTTAGTGAGATTTTAAAAGGGTGGCATTCAATTTCATTTCTCTTTTTTATTATTATTAGTACAAGCTTGCAGGACACAGAAGGTTATACACGTGCACACCTGCACACCACATCTTCATTCTGTTTTGTCCCCTTCCCTTTCCATCCCTCTCTGTTCCTTCCAGTTCTTGTTCCTATTTGCAAAAACTCTATCTCCATGTTTTCAAATCTGTTTTTCCCTCTTTTCCATTCTTTCCATCTCCCCTCCCTTCATCATTTGTTCTCCTTCCCATTTGAAAAAATTTCTCCTTATTTCTTCTTATCTATCTTTTATTTTGCTCTTTACATATTTTGGGTTTCTCATGTAAGAGAAACCATGTAAAATTTATTTCTCTTAACATTATGGTCTTGAGGTGCATCCATTTATCCACAATTGCCTCAAGTTTATTCTCCTTTATGGCAGAGTAAAAGAAGTAGAGGAACAAAAAGGATTGGGGCTGCCGCTCAGTGTGAAGGCCCTAGGTTCAATCCCCAGTCTCATAATTAAAAAAAAAAAAAAAAAAGCAGTAGTAAAAGTTTGCCATCTTGTGGGACCACATTGCTAGCTTTCCAAGGCTGGTGCAGCACTCAGATTGGACACACCTCTTTACACTGTAGCATTCTGTGGGAGGAGAACTAGAAAAACATTTTCTGCATGACTTGAATACTTTCAAACCTTTGACCCACTCACCAGAGAGGGGAAATGAACTTTATTTTCTGTAACATCATACATGCTGGGTGTTTGAGTCTGGATGCACCTGCAAAGCCTTTTGCAGTCATGGGGAGGGCAGGGGGCCTTTTGAAAGTGGCTGAATCTAGAGTTTGTGATTGGTTCCTTGTCTAGTGCTGGGATTGGCGATGACTGCTACACCCACCCTGGAGCAGGTAACCAGTATACAATACAAGGGAGAGAAAGAGGCTTACTCCTCCTCCCTTTTGCTCTTTTTTGTTTTTGCTGCTTTTGGCTTCTACCACAGCCATGAACTGCTACACCACCCAGCCATGGAGCCAGCTGAGCATGAACTGAAATATCCACAAACTGTGAGCTAAATAAATCTTTGCTTCCTTCATTTTGGCCATCAGTTATTTTGTCCCAGCAATGAGAGAAAAGTAACTAAGATGAAGGGAGTCAGGGAAATGTTTTCCAGAAAAAAAGTACTTTTGTCATCTGTATCAGCAGCTTATCAGCCTGGGTGGGAATTTTAGTCATGTTTTCCAGGTGTGTGTGTGGGGGGGAAACAAGTGTTCAAACTCTATAAA
Source organism: Hydrochoerus hydrochaeris (assembly GCA_004027455.1). NCBI lineage: Eukaryota > Metazoa > Chordata > Mammalia > Rodentia > Hydrochaeridae > Hydrochoerus > Hydrochoerus hydrochaeris. Next base: position 76,678 of record PVLA01002346.1, on the reverse strand, counting down.
TTATAGCTTTAATATTCCTTTGAAAACTTCAGGTACCTGCCAGCCCTCTCATCACATTCTGTCCCCTGAACTGTCCCCTGAAAAGCTTGTTGTATTGAAGGATTAGTTACAAGAGGCCTTTGGGAAGTGATTGCATCATGGGGACTCTAATTTCACCCAGAGGATTAATCCACTGATGAGATCTTAATTTGATGGCATTATTGGGAGGTGATGGAAATCGGTGGTAGGGCACAGGTGGTAAGGGTGTGACTTTGGGGACTGTATCTGATTCCTGGTCCTTTCCTAGCTGGCTTTTTCCAACCATCTGTTTTGTGCTGTCTGGGGTGAGTACCTCTGCTCTGCAACACCATCCCGCCATGATATTCCTGGCTTGGAGCCAGCTAGCTATGGAAACCTCTGAAACTGTGAGCCAAAATAAACCATTCTTCCTTTATGCAATTAGTATCTGGTATTTGGTCACAGTGACTAAAAACTGGTTAGTAAACCTCTAATAGAGGAAAGTTTTGGGTGCAGTTCAGTGATTGGGCACTTACCTAGGATATGCAAAGCTCTGGGTTTATCCCTCAGTCACACACACACACACACACACACAGAGAGAGAGAGAGAGAGAGAGAGAGAGAGAGAGAGAGAGAGAGAGAAAATAAAAGAGGAAACTGAGGGCTCCAATAACTTCCCCCTGCTGACCTCTCAGCTCCTGTTGGAACCTGCTGAATATCCACCACACCTTCTTCAGTTTCCCAGAAGTTAATTGTACCATCTATGGACTACCCAGATGTTTTACGGCTCCCTTTATTTTCTTGGGAGGCATTCATTTTTTTACCTCTTCAAGACAGTAGTCGAGTGTTTTGTACACTTGTGGGCTCAATAAATATCACTGTCTGGCTGAGTGATGTCTTCTGAGTGAACTTTTCAACATTTTTCTGTTCATAAACTTCAGAGGAATCAGAAAAAAAATAAAGAGAACTAAAAACAGGCAGTGCTTGTTAGCCAACTCTGATAAATGCATGGAAGCTGGGTGAGTAGGGGAAAAGGGACTGTGGAGCCAGGAGGCTGGTATTAGTGACTTAGTTCCCATACTGATGAATTTCCAAGACTACACCACCCATTTCCATCTTCCCACCAATGCAGGGGCAAAACTTGGTACTTTCATGTCTTCTCCTACTTGTTAAAACAAGTAGGTAAACCTATGCCATTCCCATACTGTTTGGCAACTTGTTCAGAACACATTTCCTCTTTAGATCAGGCTTCCGAACAATGAGTCAATGCTCTTTGCAGCAAAGTGGACAATTAAGGATACGTGGAGATAACCAAAGTGGCCGATTGGTGCAACAACAGAAGGGCAAAAATGACCACAGGAAATGACTTTACTGTAGCTATCACAATTCATCACCTAACCTCTTCAGGGCTCTGCCTCACAGTAAGGGGCCCAGTCATCTCCCTAGTTATTCAAGGCAGTAATCTAGGGGCAATGTCTATCACCTCCCTCTACCTCAAATTCCCCCACCTCCATATTCAATTCAACATCATGCTCTACTCATCCTATTGTACCTCTTAAATATCCCCTGCTTTTGTCCATTTCTGTTACTTCCGTACATCTCAGTTCAAACCATCACCTCACATCTGGAAACTGTCCTGTCTGCCGCCTTGACCATCCTACTCCCATCTCTGTTCTACACTCTGGTGGAGTGGCCTTTCCATCTATTCTCTGTTTTTTAAAATCATTCAGTGACTTCCGTTGGTTTTCAAAACAAAGACAAAACTTCACTGAGCCCTGGATGATTTATATGCAGCCATCTTTTGTTTACTCATGACAGCCCAAATCAAAGTGGGGCAGTGAGGAGCCTGGGTCCCAGTATCTCCTTCAAGGGCTCACTCCCAAAGACCTAGCTTCCTCGCACTAGGCCCTACCTTCTAAGGTTCCACCACCTCCCAGTAGCACCAGAGGGTGGAGACCAAGCCTTCAACATAGGAACCTTTGAAAGACTCTCAAGATCCAAAATAAAGTGCTCTGACCTTGCCCAACTTTCCAGTCTAACTATTGACAGTGCCTAGAACTGAGGAATCTCTCCGAACTTGGCGAGTAATAAATATGCCACACAGAGCTGCTCATTAAATAGCTAAATTGATAAATAAACTGTAGCAACTCTCCCTTAGAACTTTGCAAAATCATCCCTCAATCATCAATAGAATCCTTCTTTTTTCACTACTGACATTGAACCTAAGCTCACTCTACTACCCTGAGCTACATCCTGTCTTTTTTTTGTTTTTATTTTGAGACAAGTTCTTCTCATTAAATTGCTCATGCTGACCTCAAACACACCATCTTCCTGACTTACCTCCCAAGTAGCTGGTATTACAGGCTTGTGCCACTGCACCCAGCTCATCTGGGGACTCTTTAGGGGGATCTCACACCAGAACAACAGACACCAGGCTCTAATTAAAAGTCAAGCTCTACTGTGGCCCAGTGTTCTGGATCCTGGGTCACTAAGCACATCTTTTTACCCATCCCCTGTATAACTCTTAATGTTCTTTCCATTACTAACCCCAGCAAGGATTTCATAGCCTCATGTATTTATCAGTTTTTTAAATCCCCTTTCCCCCACTTTGGTTTTTGAGACAGGGTCTCTCTTTGAATGCAGGCTGGCCTTGAACTCACCATGTAGCCCAGGCTGGCCTCAAACTCTCAGCGATCCTCCTTCCTCACCCTCCTGAGTGCTGTGATTGCAGGCCTATGCCATCACAACTGGATTCAAATTTTTACTATGTTTAATGAGAATTTATTTTTAATCTTATTTAATTAATTGAATTATCTGATGCATAATCTTATGTCTCAGGATTTAAAACTCAGCTGACTTACTAATATGTTTTCATGGCTTCTGTGACCCTGAAATGTCACTCATTCTTCAGGGTCCTTTTTTCCTTCTCCCACATATGTAGCCCCCACCTGGTCTCCCCCAGACTTACAGGAGACACCCAAATATAGGAAAGGGCTTGAACTTTTCCATTGTTCCCCTCCCCCTGCACCAAGCTCAGACACTCTAGTTCAAGATCTCTTGGAAGGATTCCGGAATCTGTATTTTAAGGAGCTCTGCTGTGCCCAGGTATTTGCCTAGGGATGCTCTCTACCTTCTTTTTGCTCTTGGTCCCCTGTGGCATGGGCCCAAATGCCCTGTTTCTGTACCATAGTCTGAAAGGGAGTAGCCTAAAGGAACAGCCATTCTTCTAAAATAGTAGTTCTAGGACCATCAAAGTACTAGTGAACTAGAGTTGTCAGGAAAACATGGACAAAACTTTCTTAAAGAAACAGTTTTAATAGAACAAGAAGATAATAAGACTTTTTCTTGTTGGCAATTCATTACAATGAAATACATGGTCAGTTTATACTTTAAAATTTTTAAGCATCCCACGTTTAAAAGAATGATGTATGGAGATCTTAGCATTACTCTGGAACAGGGTAAATATTCTTTGAATGAAGAAATGATTCAAATTTAACCTCCCCCACCAAAAAACATCCATATAAATGGGTTGCCTTTGAGGTCAGGGCTGGCAATTGTACAGACAGACATCCTCTAAAGTACTTTTCCATTTTCTAAATTTGGAAATTGAAGTCAAATATCAACCAGCTGAATCTTATCTGATTGAAAGCAGAGTTACTGATTGGGCTCTATTGAGATAAAATATTAATCAGATCATTGATCAAATTTTTGAAACAGTCTCATTTTGTGGATAAAATCTATAAAAGTACAATTAAAATCCCATGACTTACACTTTTTACTCTGAATACCCTACCAATCCTAAGCTGGAACAGCTTTAAGTCAAATAATATGTAATTTTTTCATATTTGGAAACACAAATGAAAAGTAGCAAAATAGCACACCATGCTGATTCTCCCTTCCCTGAATCTAAGCGGGATGAAGATGCTGCAGAAGAGACCAGAGATGGGAATTGGGAGCTGAGCTCAGCACCTAGAAGGAGTGTGGTCTAGGGTAGCAAACAGCCAGAACTGCTGGACTTCTCCCTTCCTTTTGTTCCCTTTTCCCTCCTTTGCACTTGTCCAGGGAGATCAAGTCTAGTACCCAGGAAAGTTGGGACTGAGAAGGTAAAATAAGGGCAACACTAGTGCCCCCTGGAATAGGCAACACAGCAGGTGGGCAGGCTGGCAGGAATATGAGAGCCTTTTCTCTCCCCATTCAAGTATGACCAGCTTTCTGGGACAGAAGTTCTAGATGATTCCCTGGAAGGTGGTTAATGCCAAAAGTAAGGAAAACAGAAAGAAAGAAAAGGTCCCAGTTTGAAAGAAAATAGTGCAAAGCAGCAGAGAACTATTGAGCATTTTTTATAATGCCTAGAAAGTTAGATTTTATAAAATAAATTTGTAAGAGGTGATATTTTATTTGATAAAGCATTTTCTTACTTGATAAGATATTCATCATAAAATTGCCCTGAAAACTAAATATTTTTCAAAATATTATTCCATCTGTTGTAAACTTGTCTATATCCCACTTCTCAGAAATTCATTGCTTAGAGTTAGTCACACTTATGTTAGTATTTTAAATATTTAGGTGATATAAAAACGGCGAATACATGCTTGCTGTTTCATGAGGGAAAATGAGAAGAACTTAACTTCATTACAGTATGAAGAGCTTAGTGTAAATGTGAGGGAAAACATCAATATTAAGCACATAGACACAAACAAACTCTCAAATTCGTTATACAAACACCTTCACATAAATCATGAAAGATGGCAAAGTAGCTCCCGACTTTAACAGGCTATTTTGGAGTCAAGAGAGCCAATTAGTAGAGATTCCTTGATATTCACAATTTCCATATTTTAAAATAGCTCCAATCTGGTTTCTGTACATTTTTTAGAACTTAAAGCGATCAGAATGGTCATTTCATTGCATTTGCTCATTTCCACAAGAGGGAAGTAGAAACTGAGGTCCCAGGAAGGTGAAATCTGGGACTCCGTGAAGTTGAAATGTGTTGGATGCTGCACATCCAGGTGACCGCACACTTAGGGCTAGAAACCAGTTCTCTCCAATCCACTAGTGTGCTTTCTTCCACAGGGCATGGTCAGCACCCTTTTCGGCTCTATCACTGCTGTTTTACCAAGTCTTTATTCATGGGATACATCTTTTTTATTAAATCCAAACTGAACCCCCACAACTTTCCTTTTGACCTTTGTTGCCCAGTGTTAATGGTCCGTGATGGTTCAATAAACTTTGTATTTTTCTTTTTTGAGATTATAATCCTACTAGGTAAGGGCCACGCTCCTCCAACGTTACATTTGATGGAAAACAGAATCAACATGTTTGACAACAATCTTCATGATATTTGATTCTAACAATGAGACGGTAGAGGTGAAATTTAGGACTTCTATCACTGAAACCATGATTTTTAGAAGTGGGAAGAGTAGTGTGGGAAAATATTCTCACCGCTAGTGAAAAATCACATTTTCACAGGGTTTGCAAACAGGGAAATATTTGTGGTTTTGTCTCATATGTTTTGCTTTTTTTGGCAAAAGCAAAAGGCAGTTTTCTTTGCAATGAAAACGGCCTTTCATTTTCGCCAATGCTTCACATCCATTTTTGCCAAGCAAAAAGCTGTTTTCCCAGGAGAAAACAGCTCAAGCTGAAATAAAAGTGAAGCACTATTTGTAAAATTTCCCTCTTTGAAAACAAAAATCACTCCACTCTCTGCAAATGCCACCTGAGAGGCTCTGCATGGAGAAAGATAGGAAGGGAGTCATGGGTAAAACACACAGGAAGACAAGCTTATTTAGGAGACGGGAAAAAAAATCCACAGCCCCATGGGTGGCAGTTTTTAAGTCACGTCCAGAATTTGAACCTTCAGCCTTTGTGATCTAAATGTGCCTCAGGAATAACTTTGGGTGTGGTGGCATGGTTTTGTAGTCTCAGCTACTAAGGAAGTTGAGGTAAAAGGATCACTTGAGCCCAGGAGTTCAAGACCAGCCTGGGCAACAGGGCATCAAAGAGTCTATAAAAACAAAACAGAAACAACAAAAACCGCCTTATCATGCTACTTGTTCCCTCATGCCATTTACTCTACATAGCTTCTGTACTAGGAACATGTTTCTTACTGTTATTATACCACAATCCATTTTGCAACTCAACAAAATGCTGCAAATTTGGAAGAGTGGGCATCATACTCATTTCACGTTAAGTTCACCATTCACTGAATGGAGGAGAAGACGTGTTGCTCCCATGGTTGACTCAGTCAAGGAGACTAAAGCTCACCAGGGTGACTTGGCCAAGGAGATTAAGTACCAGACTCTAAACCCAGGAGTTCTGAAGTTCTGATTCCTGTTTCCTTGAGTTTATTCTAGTGCTATTTCTAATGTTTTATTTTGTTTGGCTTTGGCTTTGATTTGTTTTGTGGTGATTGAATCCAGGCCTTATACATACTAGACAAGTGTTTTTTTTTTATTTTACAGCAGGATCTGTAAACTCTCCAAGCTAGTCTTGAACTTATATCCTCCTACCTCAGCCTCCTAGACTTAGCTGGGATTATAGGACTGTACCGCCACACCCATTTTTACCCTGCCACTCTTTAAAATAAACTCTGATCAGAATTTCCCAGTGTGGTTATGGAATTTGTTATTTCTGTCATATTTTGCTTTACTTTGCATTCCCCTTAGCACAATATCCAGTCCTTTTTGCAATGTCATAACCTACTTTTCATCAGGCCATCCCTGAGGTGAAAGCTATAACCTGTACAAAAATTTTTAGTTTTGGAAAAAGGACAGAAGATCTCAGTAGCAACCACAAATAGATGATAGAGAAATTGTCACTTTTATAGAATTGGACCAGTTATTACATAGAAAAATAAGAGATTGGAGCCAAAAATCAACAGTGACATTTAATGAGCTATTCTTTACTACTGCTACTTGAGAGAGTTTTTGATTCCATGGTTCTTAATTGATCTAAAGTTAGATTTTTGCTATAAATTTCCAAATTTATCAGAATTATTGGTTTATAATGCCTTATTTCATATAAGAGCCAGAGAGATAAGAGTAAATATTTTGTGTAAATTTCAACCTAGATGTGCCTATTGAGGTAAACCTTGCTAGTACACCACAGCCAGACAAAATTTACCTTGCCTCTCTATCTGTCCCAGTCCTAGCCAGTTTCTTTGAATAAGAAGCCAAGTCATAGCTCATGGAGAGCAAGAAGTTTCTCAGACCTCACACCCTTCCTAATTTCTCCATTCACTCTAATTTGCAACATTTACAATTAAACCACAGAACTATGACCTTAGAAAATGGCAGTAGTTTCAGTAAATATTACACATATCTTTACCACAACAAGAAAAAATTAGAAAACAATGTGCAGTTACTTTAATCAAAGTTATGCGTAAGCCTAGAGAACTCAAAAATAAAGAAGGTATGCAATTTTTTCCCTTAAAAATTAACAATTATATTGTGGGTTTCTTGGGCTTGGATTGTCTCATCTGTGTATATTGTCTCCTTAACTAAACTGATCATAAATTTCCTGAAATTTTAACCACACCTAAACCTCTTCTAAGTCCCTCTCAAGACTTAAAACAGTACTGTGACACAGCACATTATAAATAATAGTTATCAACTGATGAAGAAGGATTTTGAGGGGGAACACCAAGAACGCAGACTGGTGAGCAGCAGAGAAAGAGCCTCTCTGAGAGTTGCTGTCCAGACACTGGAGCCCAGCAATATGAGGAAGACAGGAAGGCGGGAAGTGGGTTCCCTGGACCCAGGAAGGATCTGAAGCACGAGCCCACAGAGACAGTAAAGAGAGAAACTTCAACAAAGAAAGGGTAGCCACCAGGCCACCAGTGCCTTCTCCCTGAGACAGGACTCGTGATGCCGGAGGAGTGGTTCAAATCTGCAGACACACGGTAATGGCTGGTGACCCCAGGGGCCTCCCTGGAGACACACAGCAGTGGAGAGCAGCAGTAGATGAGAAGGGCTGTGCCAGCAGGTGGCGAGTGCTGAGGACTTAGTCCTCCCACAGGAGAGAGAGATTGACCAGGAGACATCTAAGATAGGGGCCATCTGAGCTCAGAACTCAGACCTGCTGCCAGCTCCATCTAGCAGCTCCTGGCGAGACTCAGGCTGCAGAAGGATTGCAGCTGACTGAGTCTGGTCTCAGCTAGAAAGTGTGAGTTCCAAGAGATTATCCACCACCCCACCTAAAAGCCACTGTTGGCTTGCTGGGGTAGCTCAGCACAGACTGGGACTCTGTCTCCACGCATTGTCCATCAGTGACGGCAGACAAACCCAGAAGTGGGCTTTTATCTTTCCTTTTTTCTCTCTCTCTTGTGTGTGTGTGTGGTTTTTTTTGTTTTTGTTTTTGTTTTTGTAGTGGTGGTTGTTCTGTTTTTCTTTTATGCTTTTGAGTTTTTTTTCTCCTTCATTGTTTGATCTTATTTTTATATGAGTGTATGAACATGGTTTCTCCCTTTTGTGGTTGTGATTCTGTTCTGTTCTTCTTTTTATGGCTTCCTTCTCTTTTTCTCTCTAGTCTTCTGTACCGGTTTCCCAAAATTAGCATAATCTCCCTTTGTCTTCCAATCTTACTTCTAATCTCTTTCTCTTCTTCCACTTCTCTATTTTCTCCTTAAACTATTTTAAAATTTAACCCTTAAGGACAGAATTGACATATTAAAGACTTGTATACTGTATATAATTTTCTGTTTTGTTATATAACCACAAATCTAATTCATAAGTTAAAAGTGGCAAATTAATGGTTAGCTCAGTTTGTCATTTTCTAGGTTATGTTTGACACTAATGGTATCACTATAGCCAAAAGTGACATAATTGTTCTGAAAAGCTGTTGGTCCTGGTATTCCACGACTGAAACTGAGTAAGGGTCACAGAAAATATTGTGGCACACTGCCAAAGAACCAGGGGCTTGGCCAAACAAGCAGCAACTTCTTATCACTGACAAATTGAAGAGGTAGAATCTTCCAACAGACTCAAAACCCAAAAACCAGCTACACATAGAACATACCTTGGAGAAGTATTCATTACCTAAGAATTCTAAATATTAGCAATACAACAACCCACCATAAGCAATTTACAAGCATCACCCCAGGAATTAAACTAAAAGAAAGAAAAGAAAATGAGAAGACACGTAAATAAGGTGCAAACCTTGATATCCAGTTCACTAAAGGCAAACCCAGGGGGAAATGAGGTGGGACAATCCAAAAACCAATGACCTGGCCTCTCTAAAGTGGTAACAACAAAGCAACTGAATGAGGTTCTGGAAAAAATCAAATTAGAAATAATTTGTCAAACAACTGCAGAGATGAAAAAAATTGCAGAGATGGCATCCACAATGAAGACCATGCTTAGTGACACAATCCTAGATGAAATTTAGAGAAGACCTAACACTACTACCTCTCAAACTCTTTAATGAAATTCAAAAGGAAGCAGTGCTCTCAAATTCATTCCTGGAAGCAATCATTACCCTGAGACCAAAACTGGAGAAAGACCCAACTAAGAAAAAGGATTACAGGCCAATCTCCCTAATAAACATAGACGCAAAAATCCTCAGTAAGATACTGACAAACAGACTGCAGCAAATCATCAAGATGATTATACACCATGACCATATGGGATTCATCCTAGGGATGCAGGGGGGGTTCAACACACATAAATCAATAAATGTAATTCATCATATTAACAGAGCCAAGGACAGAAATCATACAATCCCCTCAATAGATTCGGAGACAAAGTATAGCACCTAGTTATGATAAAAACCCTACAGAAAATTGGAATAGATGTTCTTTATCTCAATCTGATAAAAGTCATCTATGACAAACCAACAGCCAGCAGTATACTAAATGGACAAAACTGAAAGCTTTCTGTCTAAAATCAGAAACAAAACAAGGATGTCCACTGTCTCCACTCTTACTCAATATAGTCATGGAAATGCTAATTAGAGCAATCAGACAAGAGAAAGAATTAAAAGAAACAACAATAAGAAAGGAAGAAGTTAAATTATTATTATTGGCAGATAGCATGATAATCTATATAGAAGATGCCAAACACTTCACTAAAAAACTGCTATACATAATAAGCAAATTCAGTAGCATAATGGACACTAAATCAGCACTCAAGAATCCATAACTTTCCTATACATGAATAACTAGCTCACTGAGAGAGAGATTAGGGAGACAACACCTTTCACAATAGCATCCAAAAAATGTGATATCTAAGAATCAAATGAAGGATATAAAAGACTTCTACATTAAAAACTATAGTACTCTGAAAAAGAATATTGAAGAGGATATCAGAAAATAGAAAAACATCCTTTGCTATTTGGTAGGAAAAACCAAAATAGTCAAAATGGTGATTCTTCTGAAACTGTTATACAGATTTAATGCAATTCTCATCAAAATTCCAGCAGTATATCTCACAGAATTAGAGATAACAATCCTAAAATTCATCTGGAACCAGAAGAGACCTCAAATAGTAATGGTAATTCTGAGCCACAAAGGCAAGGCATTACAATCCCTGGCTTGAAGTTATACTATAAAACTACTGTAATAAAAACAGCACGGTACTAGCATAAAAACAGACCCAAAGATCAATGGAACATATTAGAAGATGCAGAAACAACTCCAAACATAATAAGCCACTTTATCTTTGACAAATGTTCCAAACACATTCACTGGAAGGAAGATACTCTTTAATAAATGGTGTTGGGGAAAAAAACTGGCTCTTCACAGGCTAAAGATTAAGATTGGACCCATATCTTTCATCATGCACTAAACTAAATTTGAAATGGATCCAAGATCTAATATTAAAATGGAAACGTTAAATCTGCTAGAAGATATAATAGGTAAAACTCTTGAAGATATTGATGTAGGCAAAGACTTTATGAATAAAATTGCAATAACACAGGAGCTATCACAAAGAACCAACAACTGGGATCTCATCTTATTAAAAAAACTTTTGAAAAGCAAGAGAAACCACCGAGTGAAGAGACAACCCATAATGTGGGAAAAAATGTTTGCCAGCTGTTCCTCAGACAAAGGATTGCTATTGAGAACATATAAAGAACTCAAAATAGCAGACCTTCCAAATTTAAAGATCCAACTCAAAACTGGGCATCTGAGATTAATACACACTTCTCAGATAAAGAAATACAAATGGCAAATAAATATATGGAAAAAAGTTCAACATCAGTGGTCTTTCAAGAAATGCAAATTAAAACAACACTGAGATTGCATCTCACTCCAGAAAAAAATGGCTATTATCAAGAAATCAAGCAATAACAAATGCTGGTGGGGATGTGGGGAAAAAAGGAAACCTCCTCTACTGTTGGTTGGGAGTGTAGACTGGTGCAACCACTGTGAAAATCAGTGTGGAGATTCTTCAAAACACTATAATTAGATGCCCCATTTGACCCAGCTATTCTCCTTCTTGTTATCTTCCCAGAAAAAAATTTAAAATGTTACACCACAGTGATATATGTGCACCTGTGGTTATAGCAGCACATTTTGTAATATCTAGATCTTGAAAACAACCTAAATGCCCATCAACTGAGAAATGGATAAAAAAAAGATGTGGTCTTTTTATACTATGGAGTCCTACCCAGCCATAAAGAAGTATAAACTGGAGAGTTTTATACGTAAATGGATGCAATGCTAGACCATACTCATAAGTGAAATAAACAAGATGCACATGTGTGGGGCTGGGGATTTAACTCAGCGGTATAAGCGCCTGCCTGGCAAGTGTGAGGTCATGAGTTTGATCCACGGTACCAGGAAAAAAAAAAGATGCACATGTGTAAACATTGTATTATCTCCTTAGTGTGAGAAGCTGAAAGAGTAAATAAGATCCAAAATGTGCAATAGATATTGTGAAATGAGAAAAAGCTTCAAAAGGAAAGAGAAACTGGGATGGGGAATGGAGAAAAGAGGGAAGGGAAAAGCAAGTGTGTGTGTGTGTGTGTGTGTGTAAAAGATAGTTCAGACAGTTATACTACTCATTTCTCTTAATTCAGTGAAAAGAAAGGTTTGTGCTAATATTGTTTGAAAAATTAAATGCCAGTATCTTGTAGTTACTCTGAGTAACTAATCTAAAGATAACAATACACAATCTATTAACCATTGTGTTACCCTCATATTATCTAGTTTTGAAATATTGGGGTTTTTTTCTCTTTTAAATAAAATTTATTAAAAAGAAAGATTTTCATATTGTGTAACACAACTCAATTGGATACATCCTTTTAAAAATTTTAAAAGAATGTGGAGAACACAGTCTCACGGAAATAACAAAAATTTTGTGTCTCAAAACTCCATTGATATGACTTACCATTTTTTATCTGCCATTGTCCTTCTGTCTCTAAGCAGGAGATATCACAGAAGCAGAAATGCAGCAAACTCAGCCATTTGCAGTAACTAACTCTGATACCTTGGACAGCGCCTCCGTGTCTTCTGTGATTTGACGCTCATTCAATTGACTGAGAGGGATATTAGATTAAATGAACCCTCAGAAAGCAAACCACCAAGAAAAGAGGAGTGGTCATGGATGGAAGCAGCATGAAAGGCAGCAGAACAGTGGTACCCAATTAGTGCATTAATGCACTTCCTAAACCCCTAGGGCGCCACTTGGAAGCCTCAGCTTCCTGTCTCCTTGTGTATGGTGGGAGGCTGGGGGCCCTTTGGAGACTACATCAGCTCGATGATAGCAAGACATCTGGAGCATGTCTCCGGGTTCCCAGCCGTCCCTAACTGACAAGGAGAGAGGGGGCTGGGGCTAAATCCAGCCCCAGTGGCTCTGATGCTTGTAAGCTTCTCACCTTCCAGCATGCTCTGCGAAGGGCCTTGAGTTCAGTGAGGGCAGGACCTGTGTCTGTCACCCTGTTCTCTCTAAAGCAAATATTAAGAAGCTGACATTTATCAAAATGAACGAACACCTGCTGCCAGTGAATCGTGCCCTGAATAAGGACCCACAGAAGAACATCTAGTGAGCTTGCAATGCTCACACTGGGAGCCTCCAAAGGCTTTTGTTCACACTGAGTGTGGTGACCCTTGCCAAGGGGACATCCCTGCATGCATTCTCTTGCTTTGGAGGATGGAAGGAAAGAAGGTGTTCAGGTTTCTTCTCAAGGTATACCCCAGTCTCAGCCTTTCCTTTCTTGCTTCTCATGTACAGCAGTTCATTTCTATGCACATAAAATTCAGCTCTGTGTGGGTGGAAGTAGCCCCAACTTACTTCCATGCTGTTCACAGAGTTATTTTCATTATTGGTACATTATGTGCTATCAGTGTTAACTTACTGTACTTAGAGAAACAAACGCTGCACTCTGGAGGGGTAAAATCCAGTTTAATTGCTTAACTCTCTTGTTGCCATCAGGGAAAGCACTGCTTCCCATCACATTTCACCAAACACTGAGAGCAAGCTGAGTGTGGTGGCTCACACCTGTAATCCCAGCCTTTTGGGAGGCTGAGGGAGGACTGCAAATTTGAGGCTGGCCTGGGGATTTAGCTAATCCTGCCTCCAAGAAAGATGCAGCTGAGTGCTAGAGTGATTGCCTAGCAGACACACGACTCTGGGTTCAATCCCCAATGCCACACACACACACACACAAACTGTTAACACTAAATCTGGGTCTATACCTTTAATAATAATGGTGATATGAAAATAATAACAATGGTGACCTAGATTTCAGTGACTTAGAGTAGTGCCCAGGGTCCTCCGTTTCTTTCATACAAATTCAAATTGGTAAGTTTGTGTGCTGAGAAACTTGGATAGCATGAAGATATTTTACCTTTCTTTCTTTACTCTTTCTTTTCCTTTCTCTCTTTTCTTTCTTTTTTCCTTCCTTTCACTTTTCTTTTCACTTTTTTTCTTTTTAAGAGTTGGGGATTGAATTCAGTGCTCCACGCCTGCTAAGGATGTGCCCTATTACTAAGCCACACTCCAGTTCCTCTTTTCTATTATTATTATTTTATTATTATTGTTGTTATTATTATTATCTTTAAAGAACTAAGATCTCGCTATACTGCTCAGACTGATTTCAAACTCCTGGGATCAAGCAGTCCTCCTGCCTCAGCCTCCTGAATTACCATAGGCACATGCCACTATCCTAAGCCACCATGCGAGATCTTATTCTTTAACATAATTTCAGTTGCTTATGGGTAAGCATTTGGTTGGTTTGGGAGAGAAAGCTAATAGTTACTGAGTGCAGTGTTAATCACCTTTCCATCACTGTGACAAAATACCTGAGAATAACAATTTAAAAGAGGAAAGTTCTACCTTGGCTCATGGTTTCAGAGATTTTGGTCCCTGGTTGTGTGGCTTCACTGTTTTTAGGTGTGTGGCAGGGCACACACATCGTGGCAGGGGAGCAGACAGGGGAGGAGCTTCTCACTTCATGGTGACCAGGAAGCAAGGAATGGGGGAACCAGAACTAGAGAGCAAAGGGTTTGGGACAAGATATAGTCCTGTGGTCAGACCCCCATGACCCACCTCCTTCCACTAGGCCCCACTGCTTAAGTTTCCATCCTAATAATGCCATCAAAGGAGAAATCCATCAATAATCAATCCACCAGTGAGGATGGCGCTTCCACGATCCAATCACTTTTTAAAGGCCTCTCAGCTGGCAACCAAGCCCTTTGAGGGACACTTTAGATCCAAACCTTGAAAAATGTCCCACACACATGGTAGACATTTTCACAGGTCTTATTTCAGTAATTATGCCTACAACACCTCTGGAAGGCAAGACTTGCTAATCTTACCTTGTGGACAGAAAACGGAGCCCAAAGAGGTAAAACCTCTTATCAACCATCATAGAGCTAGTAAAAGATAGAGACAGGATTCAAATCCAAGATTGCCATTGTCCTTTCTCCTCTGGGTGACACTCTTCCCCCTACCACATGCAGAACCTGTGGGACAGGAGCTGAGATCAAGCATCACATTGACAGCAGAAGGAAACCCCAAATGGACCCCATTCGGGACATCACAAATGTGTTCCCTTCAGCCCTCTGTGTAGGGCTGGGCGGCACTTGCAGGAAGAACCAAGCTTCTTCCCCATCCAAGCCCTTTGAAGGTAGCAGATTTTATCATGTTTGCAAGCATTTTCAGGCCCTGTTGGCTTTGAGTTATTCTCTAACATTTGACTTTGGTTTTCCTGCTTCTGGAGATAGTGAGATCTATCTGAGAGGGTGACAAAAAAAAACTATCCTTCCTTAAAATCAAGCTCTCAGGAGTTGGTCTCAGGTGTAGCTCAGTGCTACAGTGTATACTGAGTATTCACAAGACTTTGGGTTCATTCAAAGCAAAAGAAAATTCCAAGACTTCAGGGACTAGAGTTCTTAATTCCAGACTCTTGAGCTACCTGTCAAAGTACAAATACAGACTGTGCCACTGAGTTATCAATCTTGGGCAAATTGTTCCTTCTTCTTAATCTCCTCGTCTGTAAAAGATGAAAATCATGAAAGGGAACATCTCGAGCTATTGTACACATAGCGCTGACATGATGCCCAACACTTACAAAGGGACTTTTAGACGCTGCTGCCCTGTAGGCAGATTCTCCCCTTGCCCATGTGGCAAAGACCTTGTGGGAAATTCCTTTGCCTCCTTTGGAACCATGACATGACTGGCCAGAGTGTTTATAGCACCTAGATTTACTGCACTTGGGAGAAGAAACTTGTTTTCTGTTCCATATGCCCTTGAAACAGTCTTTTTTCTATCTCCACAGACTTATTCCTCCTGTCAGGCTTCTGTGGTTTGGGAAAAGCCAAATGGTAATTTCTAGCTCCTTGTGTGGGTCATGCTCAGTTATTGAGACAAGAGTTACATCCTTCCCATCACCCCTTCACTGGCACCAGTCTTAACAATGTTTCATTCTATTTCACCCCATTCACAAGTTTCTGTAGTGTAGTAGTGGTTATCATGTTCTCAGAAACCCCACCTTATGGGCTGTAATTGTTTTACGGGATCCAAAATGACTAGCGAAATGAAGAACCTTGGCCTCAAGAACCTTCCACCTGTATCTTTTCATTAGCCTTCCAATTTCTTTTACATCTACAAAAACTCAAACTACTGACTTACTGCATTTTTTATGGTCTTATTCTGGCCTCAGTGTATGTATTTGGATGAGTTTGTTGAAGTTGGAAATGTTTATTATATTCCAGTAACTCCATACTGCTGCAGTGAAGAAGCACGCTTTGGTTCAGGGGTGTAGCTCAGTGGTAGAGGATGTGTTTAGCATGCATGTATCGTGCCCTGGGTTCAGTCCCCCCACCAAAACCAAGCCAAACAAATAAATATGCCTTGAGTGTATCCTAAGACAAATGCTTTTAATGTCACTTTTTACCTTCCATTTCCTCAAGTAAACATTTTTTAATTAAAATGCATAATGAGACTTTATAGAAGACCATTTGGACGGCTCTCCTTGAATGCAGAACAATTACCTCCGCATTAGTTAAACCAGGTCTTATCTCCATGTACTGATGTATAGGGAGCTGGCTAAGCTATTTCCTTCTCCTTTCAGTTGGCTTGAAGCAGTGTAAATAGGGCTGGCTGAAGTACTGATGTGTAATCTTTAAAGCCAGTCAATAGTTTCCTGTTTCCTTACCTCGTGTCCCCCTATAAATTGTTGAGCCCAGTGGGATGGCAGAGCCACATAGCTCCAGCAATATCGACTGGGTTCAAAACTCAAGATGAGAGGCTATAACTTCCCAGGACACTAAAGTTTACTCATTAGAAACTAAAGCAACACTTCCTAAACATTTAAATGCTACCTCAGTTGAGTTATGCAGATTGGTCTCTCTGCATATCCTTCTCTCTGCAGATGGCAGCAGCGCTTCCTGGCATCTTAGCTAAGCCTGGCTCACAGACTCACGTAATTCCCACCAATCTCACTATCACTCATCCTCGAGCCACTCCCTTCTTCATGAGTTAATAAATTCCGGTGAGACCCTGGGTCAAGGCCTTTGCTCTGTGAATCCTCACCCGGGCTGGACTCAGGATCCTTTGGCTGCCTGTAACTATAAATATGTCTTCGTGTCTTTATTCTCACCATGAGTTGCACTGGAGGTGACAGATTAAAATTAACTCCCCTGGATTCTAATAATGTTTCAATGAGATTATAAACATAAACTTCCCAGACTATTAGGAGGATGGGAAAAGAGATTACAATATTTGGTTTACAGTATGATACCTCTTTAAAATCTTGACTAACATTTGAAGACTACTTGCCGACCCTTTGAGGCCAAGCAATGTTCTCAGCACTGAAGAATATGCCAAGAACAAAAAAAGACAACACCTCTGCTCTTGAGGAACATGCATTTCAGGGCAGGAACAGCCAGTAAATATGTCACCAAACAAGAAGGATCATTTGTGCTGAGTGCTTTGGGGAAAAGGAGGAAGAGGAGGCAAAGAAGGAAGCTGGAGGGGGAGCAGGGAGATACAGTAAAGAATAAGCCATGAGGGTAGCGGCAGCAGGGTTATTTGATGTCAAGTGCTTGGGAACATGTTTTATGAAGCAGTAATATTTCAGCTGACAAAGAAAGGGAAGAAGCAGCACTTTAATTAAGGAAAGTGTATTCCGGATAGAAGAAAAAGTAGGTGCAAGGTCCCTGGGGCAGAAAAGAGCACAATATCCAAACTAGCTAAAGTATGTCAGCATGACTGGACCTAGGAGGTCACCGGTATAGCATGAGACTGGTGACATAAACAGCTGTCATAGCAGGCAGTGCCTCGGGGGCTGTGGTGAGGAGTTTGCTTGATGACAGCATGGCTAGCAAGTCAGCACTGCAGGCCACACTCCACACCAAGATCCAGCCTCCCTCTACGTGGTAGACACTTCCTGTAACGTCAAGGTTAGCTGCACCATGATTTTCCAACAACTCCACCGAAAAGAAGAAAACATAGGAAGGAAGCAAGTGTTAACAGAGTTTCCAAGGGGAAAAGAAACAAATCTTTAGTTCCAGGGCTCTTGTTCTTAAAGTCCTAGTGGCTCTCTTCTGCTCTGTTGCAAAGGCAGTGGGAACACGCATTGAAATTCCTTTGAGTGATGGTTTTAATTGCTTCAATGTGAATTTTGAGTATCAGAAAGGAAAAAGTTTGCCTACAACAGATTCATTCAAAATTCCAGGCATAGTTCATCGGTGATTTCATACGAGTAGCATAGCTTGGGCCTTGCCCCATGATCTGAATTTCAATTGAGATTAGGCTGTGGCAGCTCATTTTTCTGTGATATGTTGAGAACCAGAGTCCAATGTTAAGAAGCAAAGCCTTGAGAATACCTTAGATGAATTAGAGGCTAAATGAGACTTTGGATAATTGCCCTGAATAATTTGTTAGCTTAGGCATTAAATGTTATTGCTCTATTTTAGGAGAGTGTCAGTTTCCTCTAGAATGTGGTCCAAACTGTTATTCTAAATAGTTGATGGAAGAGAATTTAGAAAATTAATGTCATTTAGTTTTAAAGTCTTTCCTTTCATTGTTTGCTTTTATTTATGGAAAGACTCCGCCCTGTTCCTTATAATGTTCCAAAGGTAAGGAATGAGACAGTCTGCCACTGGAAAACCATAGAAGAACATCACTTTCCCCACCACAATGAAGGGGAAGGAGATTTAGGAATAAGAGCATCCTCCCGGACACATTTAATTAAATATCAAAATGTTAATAAAGCATTTGTCGGTGCTCTTTTTAATTACTTTGAGAGCAATGCACTCCCCCACGTTCATTTTCCAGATGAGAAAATTGAGAATCATGATTTATAACTTAATCTCTAGGACAATGTCCTTTACAATCTCTAGCCAGGAAGAAACCATCATCTCATCTGCTCCTTCTTGTAAAACTAATGCTAATCAGGGTCCTTCCATGTCTTTGAAACCAGGAAGTACTTATCATCTCTCCAAATTTACAGAGTAAAATCACTTTTCTAACAGTTCCTCTTAGAATGGGCTCCAAATTGCAAAATTAAAAAAAAAAACAGCATATATTGCTTCTCCATATTTATATCTTCTGTATTTACATCAGAAGTGAATTTTAATTTAAGAAGCATAGCAACTTGTATTTTAAGAACAAATTAGCCTCATTAGTTAGTACAAAATGCTGCTCCTCCAACTATCATTCTGGGATGTTTTTAAATTTTTTTTCATTTATCTTTCCTTTTCCACCAGAAGCCAATGCTCAGATTAAATGACAGTATCAAGCCACCTGGGGAGATGTCATGGCAGTTCAATCATCGCAACTGGTCCCTGCTTTTTGCAAATATCAGGGGTACCAAAAAGAAAGGGGAAACTAAGCCATCTGACATGAGGATTTACATGGTGCTATACTAAAATCAAATTTTAAATGGCCACCTCTGAAAGAGACTTCGTAGAGAAGCATCCAGGAAGATTTCTGGGGTTTTGATAAATGAATGTTTCCACTTAATTCTTCAGGACTGAAGGGTCATGATCAGCACAAATCTAATAGCTTTGGAATGAAAAATATGATAACAATATACACTTATATTTCTCAGCAACTACCGTCCTAGAACTCTCCTAAAAATATAATCATCTCTCATCCTTTATTCTCAACAATTTTCCTTCTTGTGAGTCCTTAGTCCTCCATTTTAAGCTACAGTACAAACTTCTATGCTAATTATATTTTAATAATTCTTGGATAGTATATTTAAAAAGATTGGGGAAGTAGCTTTAAATATAAATGCTCTGTGTTTGTTGCTATGTTAAAGCAAATCTCGCAGTCCACTTTGCTTATAAACCAACCCATCACATGCTAATCACTTTTGTTGCTTTATGCTGATTTCCCTCTAGTTCCTCTGTCTCTCTGCTCCCAGGATACACAGACCTGAAGACAATATTCCAGGTGTGTTTTTGCCAAATGTACTGAATTATTCCACCTTTCCCTCGTGATGTGATGTCTCCACATGTGCAGCCCCAAATCACATTAGCTCCCATGGCATATTGCAAACATGTCTAATTTGTTGTCCACTCTCCCCTTGATCTCCCTGGCATTACTGTTTTCTGATTTTTTTTTTAACCTCTTGTTGCTTACTTTTATATAGCTCCCCCACCCCCTTCAAAGCATTAGGGTTATTCCTGCCTCGCTTAATTCTTATTTCATTTGATCCTTCCCATATTTTTAACCTGAGGAACCCTGTGTAGCACTTCTCTTTATTTTCTGGTTTACAGAGCTTCTTGATTTAATTTCTTCTGCAAATCTAATTAACATGCTGTTTACTACATTTTTTTCTAGGTTACAAATGGACACGCTCAGAAAAGGACTTCACTAACAGGGATTCCGGGGGCACTTCGCAGCAGTTCTCCTACCAGGACAGCCTCGGAAAACACCATTAACTTTCTGCAGCTCAGGAGAAAGCTGCTTCAGCCACTTTGCACCATTCTGATGGACAGCTGTGTCTCTCCCTTCATCAGCCAATTTGGAGACAGAACAATTACAAAAGATAGCAATTATTGAATGCAGTCTGTCACTGTGGAGACGGAGAATGAGAAAAGGAAGAGAAAAAGAAGAAATGGCCCAAATTTAGAGTTGAATGTTAAAAAAAAAGAAAAAGAAAGAAGGGAAGAAAGAAAGGAAGGAATGTCTCAGCTGTGTTGAGGGGGTGCACCCAAGAGGCTGAAAAGCCAAGAGGCTTCTAGATTTAGGAAAGTGAAATGCAGCTTGATTTTCTTGTAAGCTTCCAGTCCATCTCCCAGTCTTTCAGTAATCAAAGACCAGGGATTGCTTTTTGTTGTTTTTATTGCTCTTCTAGAGTCTATGAACTTCTTAAAACTGTGCTGTGATATTTAAACAATTACATTTTGGTTTTTGTACTAGAGATCTAACCGAGAGCCTCACACATGCTAGACATGCGTTCTGCCACTGAGCTACATCCCAGCCTTGAACAGTTAATTACCCTTAAGGTATTGCCTTATATTCCTAATTTTGTGGTTATTGTACTTGAAATATATTTCACTTTGTTTTGTAAAATTAATGAAATGATTGGCAGTCTTTTTTATAGTGATTATGCACCATAGAACATTAAGGATATGGATGTCTCTTTATTTTTCTTTCTTGATTCAGTAATTACAAGTTAGTTGCTTGCTTGTTTGCTTGCTTTAGGCAGGGTCGCACTATGTAGTCCAGGCTGTCCTTGAACTCACTACATAGCCCAAGTTGGTCTTGAACTTGTGGCCATCCTTCTGCCTCAGTCTCCCAAACACTAGGATTATAAGCAGGCACCACTACACCTGGCCATCCAAGTTCTTAATCTTTCCCTAAATTCTTGTCCCCAAAGCACCATGTATATAAGTTTACAAACACCAGAAAGAAAGAGAGACAGACCACAGTATAAGGATGATTCCCAGAGAAAAGCTTTTCATATTTTGGGAGGATAAAATCACATTGGAGGATCATATTATGAATATTTTAATAAAGTCTTGTACCTTGCCCCTCTCCAAACTGTTCCATTCTGATGAACAAAGAAAAGGGAAAGGGGAAACCACATAAAATCCCAGCTTTCCTGTGAGTTTAAAAAATAAAAAGGGGAAGAGTTTAGAGTGAAATGTCTGAGGAAGACAAGAATTACTGTGCCAATCAAATTGTCCTCTATCAGGTAAATTGGAAAGAAATTGTGGGAAGCTTTTGACACCAAAGCTTCATGGAACCCTGAAACAGGTAAAGAAGGCTCATGTTGCATTTCTGCTTTGGACAGGCCCACTACAGACTGGAGATGACACTTAGAGACAGGTTACATATTAATGAATAGTGACCTCGTTTAGTTGCAAATGTGGCTGAAATTAACCAGATTCCAAATATTTACAGAGTTCTATAATTGCCTCCTGATCATTCAGTGATCTAATCTCATATTGATATTCATTGGTCAACCTGAAAATACCCTGAATATTTAGATATACAGAACATGTTGTTATTTAGATTTTGCCTCCCACAACATACAAGTAAGAAAAATACATGTAAAATATGCTGTGGAAAAATTCCAAGGGCAGGGCCAGGGATTTGGCTCAGTGGTATAAGCAACCTGCCTAGCAAGTGCAAGGTCATGAGTTCGATCCCCAGTACAAAAAAAAAAAAATCCAAGGGTATTTGCGTGTGTGCATGTGTGTGTGTGTAAAATTGTTATTTTCCCTTGCCAGTTTGATAATAAAATGAATATCAAAGAAACAGAGAATATTTGTTTACAATGAAAGGACTCCCTAGTGATTATACAGAGACACTGAAATAAAATTAGTAATATTTATCTGTGGAGGGGAGCTTGAGCGTAGTCTAAAGGACTATCTGCCATCTAAATTCCTTGGCAATCTTAACACCACTAGAAAGTGGGACGTGAGGAATATGTGACTTACAAAGGGGTGCAGCGGGAAGGACACACCCATTACCAACTAGGAAATGTTCTTGTCTAAATATTGCACTTGAACTTAATCAAGCCTAAAGATCTCAAAGCAACACATCACGTTTAAATCAGGTTAAACGTATCCATCTCCTCATTCATCATTTCTATATGGTAAAATTCAAAATCCTTTCTTGTAGCTTTTTGATTTATATCCTGCTTTATTTACAGTTGGCCTGCTGTGCAATAATGCTCCAGAACTTTCTTAATCTTCTATAGCTGTAACTTAGTATCCATCAATCCACTGCTCCCCTCTCTCCTCCCCAGCCTTGTAACCCCCATTCTGCTCTCCACATCTTCATGCCTTAATCATCATCACACAGAAGTCCATGGCAGGCACAGGAAGGAAAACAGTGACTTTGCACCAGAGGACTCACTGCAGCGCCTCTTGGTGAGATATCTGATCCATGAACCCGCTTCTCCGTACTCCAAAGGGAGGAGCTGGGGCTGGGAGGACTTAGGGCCTTGTAGCCAATGCATCCGAAGAATACACGCAAGATGAAGAGAGATGATATCTGGATGTAAAATCTCCTGAAGTTTTGAGGTTAACATGCAAATTTTCCTCAGATTTTTGTTTCATCTCTGTAAATGGTTTCGTTTCTGGTGTGTTTTATTTTTGTTCACCACCTCTCCAACATAACAGATTTTTTTTTTTAAGCTAGAGAAGAATACGCATCCCAAGTTGCCATGTGCAGGGAAGAGAAACTGCTCCACCCGAAAGAACCTCTGCTCACACCCTGAGCTCATAAATCCCGGTGCCCACAGCTCGCCACGGCTCACCACAGCCCTCCAGGGAGAGCAGAGAGGCATAATTTGGAGCAACTGCTGGATAAAAGCACATCATGATGTCTTGCAGCTAAGAGAAGAAAAAGTATGTTTACATACGATGAAATGCCGAACTGGAAAGTTCAATGTGTTTAGAAATAGAGAGTCACTGGGACAATGACAGAGGACTCAGAGAGCTACAGCAGATTGCATCTTTCATGTTTCATTGGGTTTAATTCCTAAAGAGGGCAGAGGTTCAAAGGAGTGACCGGCCTTCATCCTCCTCCTCCTCCACCAAAACTTTCATGGATCCCACAAATGCCAAAGTTTAGAAATACTCCATGTGTTACACCCTGAATTGATCATTTTTCATAAGGTGCTTATTGATTGGAAACAGTGTTCATCTGAGCCCCAGCCATCAAGTGGTGTTTCCATCAAGTGAAGATGGACATTTCCAGCCTGTTCCCGTGAACCGACCCATCTGTCATCATCTTCGTGCCCAGAGGGAACGGTGAAAGCCCTCTTGCCACCGCCTCCTCCATTTCTTAGTTGCTCCATATCACAAAAATACAGTTAACCTATTAAAGTATTCTATCTGCTTTAAGCAGATAGAATTTTGTCAGCACACTGAAAAAAAATGAACTAAAGTTAAGTGATGGTATGCAAGTTCTGAACAGCAGGAATAGTTTAGTTGGATTCAACATGCATTCAAAAGAGGTAGAAATAATAGAGCAGTTGAAATCAGGTAAATTTAAATACTTTTTAAATAATTGTTTTTATTAAATACAGGTAACAATAAGCCGGGCCATGTGGAAACAAAGAGTGTTTTTAATGGTCAAGAATTTGAGATCCAATGAGAAATAACTAACCCTTATTGTTAAGGGTTTCCAAAAAGTCTCAGAATACACATAAAATATTCACTGAGTTGCACTGACTATGAGTGGAACCTGAGATATTCTGCTGAGTTTTAGTTCAGAATAGTCTGGAAAACCCTATAGAATCTCGCATTCACTTGCATTTACACCTAGAGTAGGTGACAGCCTATCTCTCTCATCTGTAATTCCCTTTGAGGAGATGTTTAAAAAAGTCTTTTGGGTGCGTGTAAAATTTATGGTCTTAATAACAGCTGAGGCCTCATTTTCTTTGTTTTCCTCTATTAAGATTATAATGCTGAGCTTGACTATTGATTTGTTTTTAAAGATTCTAAAATATTAATTTTCTTAGACCACATATTCATTTTTTGGTTCTCAGTTTCTTTTCTTTTTTTTTTTTTTACCGGTATTGGGTATCGAACTCATGACCACGCACTTGCAAGGCAGGCACTTATGCCGCTAAGCTAAATCCCTAGCCACATATTCATTTTTTAACAAGACTTTATAGAGCACCTACTATATTTAAGAGAGTGTGTTCAAAATTTAAGGCTCTATTACTTAATCCCTTCTGAAATTATTATTATTATATATTTTGGGTACTGGGGATCCAACTCACTACTTTGTGCTTGCCAGGCAGGCACTTAAGCCACTGAGCTAAATATCCGGCCTAAGTTTTTATTATTTTATAATGAATTGTTTTTAATTTTTCCCATGATATGAAAGATTTTAGTTACAATAAAAATATTGAGGCCAGATGTGGTGGCACATGCCTGTAATCCCAGCACTCTGGAGGCTTAGGCAGAAGGATTGCTAAGAGTTCAAGGCCAGCCTGAGCTGCATAGCAAAACCCTATCTCAAAAAAACAAAAAATAAAAATAGAAATATTGAGAGAAAATAATGATTTCTAACTACTAGCAAGTTACTTTGTCTTCAACTTTCATCTGGTGTTAAATGTCATTGACCAAAAGATTACACTGTATTGTACTTTTAATGCAAGCCCTAACTTTCAGCGTTTTAGTTGAAATTTTGAGCCAAGTCCCATTGGTATTTGAAAGTGGCAATATCATGATTTTCCATATTTTATATTCTAGTATTTTTTCCACTTTTCCCAACCTGTTCTGTAGACAGGTTTCCAATTCTGTACCATAACTTCAAGTGTGATTCTGCAGGAAACTTCACATAAATGGCAAATCGTCACTCTACTTCAGAGACAACCCTCTAATTTGATAACAAATAAACTTCATTTAAATGCAAAATTTACTTTCATTTCCCAAAATCTGACCTTTATTTCTCAAAAAAACTCCTATGAAGAAATTCCATTCATGAATTTTATCTAGGCCAGAGCAAAATTATCTAATTGCCTCTTCTATGAAATCTGTATTTATCAATTATGACTTTCTCGGGAAATTCTAATTTGCAAAACTGCTCTACATTCCAAGCTTTAACAGTTGGAGGTGGATGTCCTTAAGGATGGAGGGGAAAAAAGTTCTTTTTTAAATGGCACATTTACTAATTATAAAATGCTCTTATCTCTCTGCAGCCAAAGCCAAAATGAACATGTGCCTTGTACTAAGAAATCCCAGGATTGTCACAACTTGTGCCAGCTGTTGAGGTTATGACACCTGTGCCAGCATCGCCAGCTCTGCCCACTGTCATCTGTTCCAAGTGTTCCATCTGCACTGTTTGTACCAATTCTCCCATTTCTGCATCTGTACCTTCTGGAGAAACGTTTCCAACAATGCCAGCTGTGTCATTGGTGCCAAATATGCCAGATGTTCTATTTGTCCACCCTGGGCCAAATCAATGCAGTTTTGTGCTCATTAGTTTTAGCTGGTAGATTCTATTTTACAATTTTTTGAGATGTATTCAGATTGAATCCGGGCAAAAATTCCCTTTACAATGATATTACTTTTACCCATCCATCTCTTTGCAACCCCAACTTTATATCTGAAAACATGAAGCCAGTCGATATTATTTTGATCATATTAAACCAGCTTATGACAACCAGTTCAATATTAATTGTGGTAGAGAATTTCCTATGATGTAAAATTCTGTATCACAAAAACCACGGAACACAGCAACAAATTGGCAAAGTAATTAAAAAAGAATAAACTTTGTTCTGATAAACAAATCGAGAATGCTCAGAAATCAATATGGTAAGCTGATTAGAGTAATCTGTGGCATAATGTCCCATTAAGCTTCCTGTTTATTGGTCTTTTA
Source organism: Hydrochoerus hydrochaeris (assembly GCA_004027455.1). NCBI lineage: Eukaryota > Metazoa > Chordata > Mammalia > Rodentia > Hydrochaeridae > Hydrochoerus > Hydrochoerus hydrochaeris. The sequence continues at coordinate 50,442 of PVLA01002346.1, read as the reverse complement.
ATTGATAGAGTTAAACATGTGGATTAATGTTTATGTCATATCCTCCCATTTTCTGCTTTCTGCTCCAGAGAATATTAAGTAAGGGTGCATACGGATGGTAGGGCAAGACCCATCTCTCTTGCTGCTTCCTGTGGAACTAAGCAAGCTGAGGAACTTGTCCTCCAGCTAAAATATACTTCTCTCTCCTCTCCCAAATGTCAGTTCTGCTAGTGCCAACACAAGCCATCCTTGTTCACATGCTCTTCCAGCTTTAAAAGTTGAAGGAAAAAAGTATTTTCATACTCACTACCTCAATATTCTGCATCACCACAAACCAAAAAATAATTTTGTTTTTCTCTTCTTCTCATTCAGAAAAGTCTTTTTAAGGAGGTCAAAAGCTCAGCCTTTGGATTTTAACCCAAATTCTTTTCCTCAAAATCATTTTCAAAGGTGGAGGATGAATGTACCATTTGTCATTTAAAAATCAGGAAAGAGAGGCCCAGAGAATGTGAGGGTACCACTTATGTACTCCCCCCAAGTTACTTAACTTGCCTCTTTCAGTGGTAATAGCTGCACCTGTTCACTCAGGCTTGGAAGTGCTCATGATGAAATTCTTGACAACAAACAAAATGTCGGATCCCAGTCATGTCCAGAGATCTGCAGTCACATGAGCTGCAGTGAAGAAATGTCTCAATAGCTTTGTCCAATTTTCAAATCGATACAGGAAACACAAAGTTTCTATAGCGAATCACCAAGCATATTATCCTAAAAGTAAAGATTTAGGTCAGAATTTAAGTCTGTGGGTAAAACTCCAGGTAATATTTTATCATACCAGACAAGGATCTGTTTGCTGAGGCCCCAGACCCACAGGGCAAAGGTCTCAGCAAATTCCAGGTCCCTGTCCAGGCAGATTCACTTCCCATTCCACATGCTCTTCCTGTGTGGCATCAGTGACTGTTTCTCCATGTCTCAAGTCCTTTTCTCTCCTACCGACTTTTTACCTATTTCTGATCCTTTCACTACAAACCTTTTCCTTCCCTTTGAACATGAAAATGAGATTGAAAAAAATATCTAGTCAGTAAAATGGTAGCTTTCCACCAAAATATGCCCAGTTCTTAGCTAGAAGGATCCAGTTGGAGTCTGTTGACCTTACTCCTAGAAATGCTATAAACTTTTAAAATTCTAATTCCCTATGTTGCAAGATGCCAGGAAGGAACATCCTTAATTAGGATTAAAATAGTCAATGACTCTTTGGGAGTGCACTCTGTACCTTCTCAGTACATTTTAATTAATATAACTTCTGCTCCCTGCTGACAAAGATGTTTCCGATGGTGTTTTTGGCCCAACATATTTACCGCCTTCACTGATGTGAGTCACTTCAACACTTGGAGAAAGCCACAAACTTCATGGTTTCATGGAAAACAGGGAATAGAGTGCTAGAATTGCCAGGTGGGCTAAAGAGCTGAGAGTATTTTTCATCATCTCTCTGACCTTCTTTATGTAACTTCTTGATATGGGAACAGGAGAGGCCTTGGTGTTTGCGCATAAAGAATAGAAACTACACATTTCAAGGTTTCAATAGAAAAGAAGAGAAAAAGACCTGAATGATTTAGAAATTTGCAATTGTTACATCTAGTTTCACTTAAAAGAGATCTAAAAGGACTATATAAAGGTAGTTGCTTTTCTGGAATGTATAAATTGCCAGGGAGGAGAACGTCCATTGCTTCCCTGGCTATTCAAAAAAAAGAGTATCAGTCCTCTTTTGTTGAGTATTTGTCTTCCTGCTTCCTAATCTCACTTTCAAATTTGGAAGAAGAGAGAAAACTCTAACATTTTCAGTTGCATCATTGTTGGATGCACCAATAAACTGTATCATTCTTTATATCACAAGAATGGTAGCAGTTGCACGATCAATATTCATTTAGAGAGTATAAAAGGAGGTAATAACTTATGCTGAAATGTCACAGCCTCGATGTAACTGAGTATTTCAGCTACTATTGTTGTCATTTTCATCATTTTCTCACTCATTTTTACATCATGTTATTTTCAAGAAAATGACATTATTTGACTTACTAATGTTCCAAGACTGGTATTTGGCTCCTAAATGGCAGTCTTCAAGTACAGTGTTGATATATGTAGACAAGCTATCTACACACAGAAGTCTGTCAAAAGGTAGAAGAGTTTGAGGGAATGGGACAGAGGTTGATATTAAATAAAGTAGGGCAACCATATAAAAAGAATAAGTCACTGCCGCACCAAATCAATTGGATCAATGGGTAGAAGTGGATTGTCTTGGTTAAATGAAACAAGGCAATCAGAGAGCATTAGGGATTAATGATTCACAAAGTTACTGAACCATCAAGTAGAAAGCAGTCATAAAGATTTGCTAATCCAACTAGAAAACTGAGATCCTGAGAGGTTAAGTGGTATAACCAAGCTCATACCCCTAATTAATGGCAAAATCAAACCTCGAACCAAATTATCTGTTATATTTGATATATAAAATTATCATTTTATATTTGAAGACTCAGTGTCTTCAAATATAAAGTGGGGATGGTAGTAACTGCACCAAACCAAAAGAGATTAAATGAGTAAGCAGGTACAAATACAGCACTTAAAATGGGATCTAATAGACAGTAAATACTACATGTTAGTTATGATCATTGTTGACATCGTTATTAGAAGACCTGAGCCTGAATGATTTTAACTTCTATGGGATCATACTAACTGAATCTTGTAAATCTCAACATCAATTTATAGTCATACTTCTTTTTCCCCTGGGTCATGGAATTATCTTATTTTCGTGTTTTTATTTTCCTGTCAACTTTGTTATTTTGAAAAAAAGAAGTTAGAATATGAATCTGGAATTACATAATGGCCAATAGTTTGACTTGCTGACCACTTCCCTGACACACAGTGCAGACACTGGACTGAGGCAGGGAACTCTGAGATGCCCAAGTTAACAGAAGTGACACATAAGTGATACAAACACAATAACAGCTGACTTTGGGAAGGAAGTATATGCTGCAACACCATTCACAGCTAGTGATACAGATATGTTCCACATACTGCTTTTGTCCCTATTACAGATATGGGTCCTGAGTAATAGCAAGAAGGAGGTCATTGGGGTTCCAGAATGAATTATGTTGGGAAATGATGAGATGAAGAAGAGAGAAAGGAAATTATAATTATGTCATAAAACTCATGCCTCATTTCTAAATCACTGTTTTTGTTTGCTTGTTTGCAGTGCTGGGGATTGAACTCAGGGCCCTGAGCATGGCTGACACATGCTCTGTCACAAGTTACAATTCCAGAAGTCCTGTAAAGCACTTCTCAGTTTTTGTACTACCATCTTCTGATTCAAAACCTCAGTATTCAGTGGTTCATTAGAATCATCTGGGGGACACAGGCTTTAAAGAAACAGAATATGAGGGTCTGGGGTGTGGCTCATTGGCAGGGAACATGTGAGGCCTTGGGTTCAAACCCCAGCAACCCTCCCACCTGCCAAAAAAGGGTATCAGAACAATTGAATGAGACTCTCTTGGATATGAGGTATCTGTGTTGTGTGTGTGTGTGTGTGTGTGTGTGTGTGTTGGAAATGAAACCAAGAGCCTTGAACATGCTAGACATGTGTTCTACCACTGAGTTACACCCCAAGTCCAAGATGTCTGTGTTTTTAAAACACTTACCAGGATATTCTGATATCCTGGAAGACTTAAAAACAAAATGAAACAAAACAAAATACACTTGTCCAAGCCAAGTTAGTGTTTGTTCTCTTCATGAAACCAGCCTCCTAGCTGAGGACACAGCTCAGTGGTAGGACACTTGCCTAGCATACACAAGGCAGTGGGATTTCATTCCCAGCACCCTACTAAGACCAAAACCAAAACAGCCTTCTGATGGGGAAACTTTCATAAATTTAAAGTAATATTTAGACCTGCAGAATGCTGAACTTTAAACAGGAAACATTACTTCATTGATAATACTTGGATGAACCTGGTTTAACTTTTCCTGTCTCAGCTTCTGTTTCCGAAGTCATTTCTTGCCTCATCTCAATCCATTCAAATTGGACCGAATCACAAAAGCCAGAGATAGAATGTTAGCTCCTGAGTTTGCTCCATCTACTCCTGTAGGAGTTTGCCTCGTTGTTAACCTTGTTACAACACAAGATCAATCACAACAAGTGCTGGGATGAGTGATGATACAGACAGGAATGTGTTGAGAGATGGGTCACCCAGCCGGTATTTAGCAAAATCACACATACAGAGTGAGATCCAAATCTAGTCATAGGATCCTAAGTACAAATCCATAGTGTATTGGACATACAATAGATGGCTTTTCTGGAGCAATCATTTCAAATCATCTTCAAAACAGCTCATAGCACTTTTGTGCATGGAAGCAGACTTGCCCAACATGTGGACTATGACAAACTCGTATGGCTCAGATCCTGGGGGTGCCAGGATAGTGACCCCTACACCCTGGAGCAAGCCAGAGCTTCTAGGCTAGTTGCCTTGAGACATTAGCAGCCTCAGTCCTTTGGCTGTGCGAATATTACCATCTTCCGTATGTGCCACATCATAGAGGATGCTGGAGAACAGCATTAACTGCACAGGCCAAGTGCCGGAGCAGCACTCACTAGACAGCTAGGCTTCTGGACCAGCAGCATGTGAGGAAGAAGACTCAATGGGTGGTTACCATGTTTTGTATTTTATTTTAATGCAAAGCAAATATCATATATGATCATTATTTCTTGCAAGAGATTTCTCATTTCTAAAACTCCTTATATTAAAGCAGTTTATATTATGCAAAAGATGTGGCCCAAACATACACTATGAATAAAGAATTTTATCAAGAGGAATTATACTTTTGTCTAGATTTTTATTTTGAAATGATTCAGTCCTTTTTCATGGAAGTCTTTACATTAAGCGAAAATTTTATGTAACAAAAAAATTTAACAAGTTTATTCTCTGAAGATGGTCTTTATTGACAGAATAACTTCATGAAAAAGTATCAATATCCCCTTTACCTATTCTCATGAATTATTTATACTTGGACACATTTCACATTTACTTAATCTCTAACTTTTCTTTCTATAGAATCATTTGAAAGTTGCAAGTATTATGCTGCTTCCGCCCTGGATACATTTTCATGTACCACAAAAGGGCAAATAAGACATTCTCCATCCAACACAGTCACACTAGAAGTAGAACAGGGATGGGGTGTAGATCATATGTACAGGATTGTGAATTCCATCCTCAGCAAAATGCATGCACGTGCGTGCACGCGCACATGCACACAGACGCACATGCACACAGTCACACATGAATTCTAACAACCAAATAAACAGTTCATATTTTTTATTCCCTCTACTGTTTCAGAAATTTTTTTATAATTTTTTTTTCTGCTGGGGATATATCTTAATGGTAGAGAATTTGCATAACATATGCAAGGCCTTAGGTTCAGTAACCAGCACTGCAAAAAAAAATTTTTTTCCTCTGCCCAAGATATAGCCCATTTCCATTCATCATATTTGGTTGTGGGGCTAGGGATGTAGCTCAGGGGTAGAGCACTTATTCTGCACAGAGATGGCACTCAGTTCAGTTGCTAGCACCACACACAAATAATTTCTCACTGTACTTGGTTATATCTCTTTAGTATCTTCAGTGGTCCTTCCATGTTTTAAAAACTGGGATATTTATTCTATTTTATAAGGTTAAGTACTGCCCAATTCTATAATTGGGCCAATTAAGATTTTAAAAAACAATTGTTTTGAGTGATACCTATTATTTTAAAGAAAGAGAACTTGTTTTGTAGATCATTACATATTCAGAATTCATCTTTTTATTCATGCTTAGATTCAGCAGAAAGAACATTTTTGGGGGAGGCACTGGGAATTGAACTCATGACCTCTTGCTTGCCAGGCAGGTGCTGTGCCTCTGATCTGTGTCCTCAGTAGAAAGAACATTTTTAAAACTCTAGAATACAGAAGAAGGAAATAATCTCAGACTAAGAGAATACACTGAGTTAATTGGAGAAGCCCCCTATCTGGTTTCCATCTTCCTCCCTATGGAGTAAACTAGCCTCAGTGGCACTTTCCACAGGCCACCATTAGGGAACCACACACCAAGAGAATAAAAACAATCCTGCCAATCCAGCTACCAGCTGATAGCGATGCTGGGAAACACCCAGGTCCTCAGAGCCTGGGCTAAGATTCCACCATGGTTTGTTCATACAACTGCTAAGGCAGCGGACTCTACCAATAAATTTCTTAGGTTTAAATGGTCTTATTTTCTTTTTTCCCCCAATGTTATTAGTGTGTGTTTCCAGGACATGATAGTTGCATTCGCTTTGGGGGGCTGGTACATGGCTATAGCATGCCTTGGTCATTTTTTCTCTCTTTACCACACCCCCTTGTTCCCTGAAATGTTTCATCTGACCCTGGATATGATCTGTGATCGAAGTTAACTGTCCCAAGGCACAAGGTCTACTAAACAGTTGCCACAAAGAGACTCGTCAGTCCCCTCTGACTTACTAAAGAGCCCCACGCCCTAACAATGTCTCAAAGTACCTAGGACACCCCAAGGCCCAAAGCGGGCTTTATGAATGAAGCTGGGCACCAAGCTTACTGTCTCACCTTACCTGTCCCAACTGTCACCCAATTGCCCTCCCCTCGCATTCCCCGGATGGAACCCAGGCTCTCATGCATGTGCTAAACAAATACTGTGCCACTGAGCTACATCCCAATCCCTTCCCAATTTCTTTCCAGTGGACATTCACCTGCTTCTGGAAAGGACTTGTGCATTACAACACACACTGCCAGCCTCAGCCACTCCACTGCCAGCCAGCTGTCTCCACTTCTGCTTGGTGCCCTCTCTGAACCCTGTGCTTATCCACAGCCTCTGTGGCTGCTGATCTGACCTGGTCATCCAGGGATGGCAGAGACTGCACTTGTGTGCCTTCTGCTCTCCCTGTCACCCCAGGACAACGGCCTTCCATTCACCTCTGTCTCGCTTTCTTTACCCACTGCACCTCCACAGGATGGAGACTGCGCACTGTTCAGGGATGAATAGGATATAGTTCCTGGCTGAGGGGTCAAATACATGATAATGGTAGAAGGCTGTGAGCACTTTAAGAGGGAAGGATTCCAAGAAGTGAAAGAAACTTCACTTCCTGGAAGTGAAGGAAACTTCTGTTCAGGTCACGCTGTTTGAATCACCAAGATTTCGCCTTCCAGGGAGACCAGGTGGTGTGTGGGTTTTTGTTGTTGTTGTTGTTGTTTTCTAGGACAGTAGATGGCTGGCTTGATCTGGTGGTCACTGAGATATGGACAGTGTCAGAAGGCAGATCAATTGGCTTAAAAGTTTCTAACTCTACAACTTCACCTGGATGTTAGTACATTAACTTCTAAAAGAGATTCTGAGCAATGAAGGCTTGGGGTGGGGGAGATGATTCATTTATTCATCTATCTTTTAAAAGTATTTCCTTATACCTGTTGTGTTCTGGGTACTGTGTTTTTTAGGACATATTGATTTTTAGATGCCATCAGAGTACCTAGATGAAATGTTAATGTAACTCATTATAAATGTGAGTCAAGCTCAAAAGATCAATTAAGGATGGAGCTACCCATTTAAACACCATCAGTGCTCCTCCCAGGACAAATGCTGCTTCTTCGAACCTTATTTTCTGTCTTGATTGACCAAATCCTTTCTTTGGGCACTTTGTCTCCTTCACTAGGTTACTATATGCTTATTTAACATCTTTAGTCGAAAGGTAGCCCACATTCCTTGGGCCAGGGAGAAAGCCGCATCATATTATAGTCAATGTTCTGAGTCCTAGACACAGACTGCCCTCCTAGGTTTCACATTTATTGTGGGTTACAAAAACAGAGCATGACCACAAGATTGAGATGTAAACATACGATATAATGCTTAGAAATGTTATATTTAAAACCTGAACTGAATGGAGGAGTTTATTTTCTTATGCCTTCTTATAAGATGATTCACTCTGGAGCTGGGGATTTAGCTCAGTGGCATAAGCACCTGCCTGGCAAGGATAAGGTTCAATCCCCGGTACCAAAAAAAAAAAAAAAAAGTATTCACTCTGCTATTTTATGGTCAGTATGTTAACATTTTTTAATAATGGCTAATTTTGCATACTGAAATAAGAGAAATTTTGTTGTCTCTAGACTTTGGAGAGAACACATGGATTATCATTTCGGTGACAAGACTAGACACCATCAACTATCATGTGGGTGACTATCCTAACTGTAGACAAAGCTCCTGGCTAGTAAGGAGAAGGGAAACACAAGAAGTCTTCCAGTGGATGAAAGTTATAAACTAAAAATTATTAAAACAGGAAGTTATACCAAGTACCACCTCTACTTCCATTGAAGTCATTCAACCAAAGGTCAAACCAAGGAGCTATGTTTGTTTCATCAACTTTGGTAACAAACAACATCATAACTCTCCCTGATTTATCCCATGGGCTATTTCACCAATATCCACTGGGCTATTTCACTAAGGTTCAGTGAATCGAGATTTCAGTTTTTGGCTGCTGCTTTTTCTCTGGAATTCTGTGTGTTCTGTAAACTAAGAAGTCATTTGTATGATCCAACTTGCCTGGCTCAGAAATAAGCCTAAGTGTTCATGGCCCTTCTAAAGGCAAACACTATCAATGCAACTCATAGAGATTCTCCAAAGATCAGTGAGTTATAGTAAGATTAGGAATACTAGAATAAGAACAGTAGATGAGGAACAGTAGAACATTACAAGAGGAATGTTTGTAGAGGGAGAGACAAGAGAAAGCTATTAAAGGCAGTATGAGGGAGATTGCATATGTCATTCTGAATCGATTGTCCTTGGATACAACGATCAATAACAAGGGTGGCATTAGTCCAAAGCAGGACAGGCAGTTGTCCTTGCAGAAGCAGTTTCTGTGTAAGGTTGTGGTGGCCTTTGTGCCAGGCTGTGGTTCTAGCAGAGTCCTTTGTGATGGCTCCTGCTGTCAGACACACACACCCATGAGATCTCTTCCTGCACAGTCTTCCAGCTTTGCTTATTGTTTTGTTAGGACTTGACACAAACAACTCCATTTTCATTCTGTTAGTTTTCATCAGGATCCCATATCTAATATGCAAGTTTAGGGAAAGGAAAATATATTAGTTCCCTAGAGCTTCAAAGAAGTACCAGTCTTTGGATATCTAAAGACTAGCTCTAGGCAGCTTTAAACAACAGAAATTTATTTTCTTGCCATCCTAAAAGCTTGAAGTCCCAGTTCAAAGTGTCTGCAGAGCTTTGCACCTTCTAAGGCAGTACGAGAGGAACTTTTCTGCCCTTCCTAGCTTCTGATGATTGCCACCAATCACTGCCATTCCTTGGTTTGTGGCCTTGTATGTCCATGTCCAAATTCCCCTCTTCTTATAAGAGTATCACTTGAACGAGGGTCCACTCTAGTCCAGTATGACCTGATCTTTGCTTTATTGCATTTACAAAGACTCTACCTTTTTTTTGGAAGACATATTTTATCCCACAATAAAAGAAATTGCAAGTTTTGGCTTTTGTGCTCAGTAATAAAAGGAGACATAAAAATATAGGTATGTGTCTTTCAAGAAATCTAAAATACCTTAAGTTTTCTTAACAAAAAACATTTTTAAAGTTATGTGGAATATAGGTATTTTATTATAACATTAAAATATAACCTTAAAAATTAAAAGTTCTGAAATTTGAAAATGTTGACATTATTTAATTTTATTTTGAGCTTTTCTTTTTCTTCCAGTGCTGGGGTTAGAACCCAGAGTCTCACATATGCTAAACAAGTCCTCTGTCACTGAGATATACCCCAGCCCTATTTTGAATTTTTACCATATGTCTTCAGCATGTTCATGGTATTGATGAAGCCCTAGAGAGATGGAAACACTGTGTAGTGTTGGGTAGATAACAATACAGACATGGAAATGAAAGTAAAAACACCTCTTTGGATATCTAAAGACTAGCTCTTGGCAGTAAAGTTTGTATCACTCCCATAGACTACCAGTCATTTCAAATGCTTAGGAGTTCCACTGCAAAAATATGACATGTAGAGGCAGAAAATCCAGGTTGCAGAGCTACTGAAAGCCTAGTAGTTGTCCTAATGTCAAACACTAGAAATGACATAGGTGTCTCATTGGGTCCTATGGTTTGAATAAATATTCCTCCAAGACTTATTAAAGACTTATTTCCTAGTACGCCACTACTGAGAATAGGAGAAAACATTAAGAGGTGGGCCTAGGAGGGGTCTTGGGCCTTAAAGGAGACTGTATGACCTGGGTCTCCCCTGCTTCCTCTCTTGCATGTCCTGGCCATGATGAGCTGCCTCACCACAGGGCCAAAAAAATGGAGTCTACTGACCATGCATGGTCTGAGACCCCTGAAACTGTAAGTCAAAAGTAACCTTTTCTCTTTCAAGTTGGTTATCTCAGGTATTTTGTTTCAGAATCATAAAGCTTATTAAAAACTTTTGACATAGAAGCCCAGACCAGACATGTGATCCAAATTAGCAAAGTCCTCATATTGCTTTGCAAAAAATTGCCATAGGTATTACATTATTATGCAATCATCTCTTTCAGCAAGATTTAACTGCTCCTTCATCCTTCAGTTCAGATACCCACAGTAAAATGTTTTTCAAAGCAATTTGTAGCATTTTATTTCTCTAGACCACACCCTGCTGGGACAGTCACATTTACAATCTTCCTTTTCTCATGGAGCTATGCAAGTGAGTGAGCTTTAGCCCCAGGACACCAGAATCATGAACAAATAGATTTACAACCACTCTAACATTCTAGGTATGTCCCAATCTTCCAGCTTAATACTAACAAACATTGCAAATATAAAAGGCAGCTGAACTGTCCCACGTAAACCTTTGACAATAGTAAATTAGTCTGTTTGCCCAATTAATCCTGATATGTCAACTGGAAGATTAGTAAAGTACACTTTTGGGAGTCACTGGATGGATCACAGAAACATGATTTTGGGTACCATTTTTGGTTCTTTGCCCTTCCTTCTGGCTCTATTTTCCTGTTCTACTTTTGGGTTCTCGTGAACTAAGTACCTTTGCCTGATGACACCCTTCTGCTTTGGAGCTAGCTGAACATGAACTGCATCCTCTGAAACCATGAGCCAAATTGAGCTTTTCCTCCTTTAACTTGTAGGTGTCAAACATTGTGTACCACTGAAGGGGAAGTTGACTAACATATCTTTTGCTCTCTCAAAGTCAGTCTCATTACACACTGCTCTCCATCAATGGACTCAAGCATGTATCAGCAGTTACTTTTTCAGCATTCACCTGGATTCCCATGAAATAGCTCTCTGCTAACTACTTTTCCATCCCTGAAACAAAACACAACATAAAGATTTATTCTGGCTCATGATTTCAGTCCAAGATCAGCTGGTTTCATGGTTAAAACAGGATGGCAGAGAAGCATGGAACTGGAAAACACTCAACTCATGGGAGTCAGGAAGCATACAGAGAAGGAGGAAAAGGCTGAGACAAAAATATGCTCTTCCAGTTGAAGTCCCCAGTGACCTATGTTCAACAAGGTCCCATCTCTTAACAATACATTCAGCTACTAAACTCATCAATGGATGAGTTCACTGATGAGTACAGAGCCCTGCTGATCCAATCACCCTCCAAACACATGAGACTTGGGAACACTTTAGATCTAAACCACAATAATCTCTAATGAAGGCTATAATCCCATTAAGAGGAAGAGATACCCCTAGTGAATAGTAATGTGTAAATCACATATAAGTATTGCCTCTGTCAAATTAAAATTAACCGAAATTTTGTATATGCCTCTAGCAGAAAGCAATTAAACTAATGATTTGACATTCCTCACTTGTGTTTTAAATGGTATTTCAAGTGATCTGAAAGAATTAATGAACTTTGCTGTGTGTTTAAGTTACTCCCAGGGAGTACTTGACATATATAAAGCACCCACTTCTTACACTATGGCTGAAATGTCATGTTCTTTTGCACAAGGCAATGGGCCTAAGTTCTTACATGAGCCTTCTCTCAAAACACAAAGAATAAAAGAAGAAAGGAAAAAGAAGAGAAAAGAAAATTAAAAATAAAACCAAAACCAAACAAACTAAGACCTCTGAGATAATGTGATGCAGGGCTGAAACACCAAAGCCTTGAGAGCCAATCCTTGTGAGTCACTGGCTGTCACCTTGCCTGGTCAAGCTTGCTCAGAGACTTCCCACAGGCTAGCATGGGAAGGACATGTCACACTTCTTCTGTCCCAGAGTAGAGCCCCAGTCAGCTGGAACCATCATCTGAGGGTCTCAACATTTCACAATCTTTCCTTGGTTTCCTTCTCCAGATGATCTTTCCAGAGTCCCTCTTTGGACTCCACACAACACTGGGCCCTCTCCACCGATCACTGAGTCTCTTTTCCCCCTGAGGAGCAGGTATCTTCATGAAAGGACCTTCTCTTAATTGTCCCCTGGACTCCCAAGGCCTAACTCAGTCAGTAGCCAGTGCATAGCAAACGTTCAGTGAGCTTTGGCTCAATGAAAAAACTAGTTCTAGAAAAGACAGTACATGAGGTCTGCTTTTCCAATCTGGACATAAATTCATTGCCTTAAACTTTATTAAAGGAGTTATTTCACCAGTCACCCCAGAAAAGAGACCTGATTTGTGTACTAATGCATTCAGAGGGAAAACTGGAAAGATGGTATTAAAGTTTAGAAATTTGTTTAGAAATGTTATAGATTTGATGGCAAATTCTTTTTTTTTATTTTAAAGATAATAAAACAAAAGAGAATGGAACAAAATAAATAAGAACAGAACAATGCAAGCAACACAGAACTTTACAGCAAGACAAACGGACATCAATAGTAGCTACCATAATGTGTCTTTTTTTCAAAATAGTTGAGCATATATTGTAAAAAAGAGGAAATAGAAAGTGCTATAAAAGATATAGCTGCATGTATGTTTAGGTGTGTGGGATTGATGACCATATTTCTAGGTTCTTGTTGGATTGTTGAACAGATCTGTTTGCACTTTCACTGCTTGAGTGTCTACTTTGTGTGCTTTAATTTTGTAACTTGAAAAACTATTTCTAAAAGAACAATATGTAATTTATCAACTAGTGATTTCTTACTGTTTATCTTTTTTTTGAAATTCTGTAATATTTCTATCCTTTTTCTGTTTTTTTCTCTTTAAATAAAAAAAATACAGCTCCAGAATAAGTGAAATGACACTTATTACATGAAACGAAATCTCTGTTGAAGCTATAACACCTGAAAAGTAAAATTTGTTTTACATCATACACCTACTAGACTAAATAAAATTCTTTTCTGTGTTCTAAAAAAAATATTTGAGCATATCTTTACACGCAATAATATCAAACATAAAAAAATAGTATAAAACCATTCAAAAGAATGAAAGCATTACAGGACTTTAAAACCAAAGAACAGGAAATGAACAATGGCTACTATAATATCTCATTTTCCTCAAAAAATTTGTCTATACCATCACACATAATAAAATCAAACAAAACACAACAGGATAGAATCAATCAAAGCAGAAGAATAAAAGCATGGTACTTCAGAATAAGATGATAGTAAATCATCAACGGCTGCCATAATGTCTTGTTTCAAAATAGCTGTTTATACCATCACACATAATAAAATCAAATGAAACAGAATAATTTCATCAAACCAATGAATGAAAGCATTATAAAACTTCAAAGCAATATAATATGAAACCATGGTTACCATAATATATTCCAAAATATTCAAAATAGTTGCCCCTATCATATGACAGCATAAAACCTAACAAAACAGGACAGAACAAAGCCAAACCTAACAATATTATGTAAACAATGCAAGAGTTCAAGATAAGACAATAAGAAATTGACAGTAGTTTCTACCTTTCCCTCCCAGGCATTTTCTCCCCTTTGCTCTTACATTATCTATTTTGCTTTTGGGCCCATTAACTCCTTCTGTTTCTTATGCTAGGGTTCACGTGTATGAGTTCTAACTGTTTTGGCCATGGACATGATCTCCAGTCGCGACCATTTACCTACAGGAAACTTGAGATTATTCTACTTTATAGCTGGGTAGCTTTCCACTGCATGAAAATACCATATCCATTCTGCAGTTGATGGGAAAGTTACTCTTGCTTTTTTTTTTTTTTTGTCTCCTGTCATATGGAACAATTGTTTTCTCTCCTTTGATTTTCATTTTATGAATTTCCTTTCCAGTTAAATGTGTTTCTTATATACAGTATATCAATGGATCTTGTTTCTTGATCCACTCTCCCTGTGTTTCTTTTTATTGCTGACCTGAGGCCATCTACATTAATGGTTACAATCAGCATACACTAGTTTGTCTCTGCCCTGCTATCCTCCTGTTGTAGGCCCTTCACTTTTCCCTTTCATTCAATTACCTGTCTTGTTTGGCAGTCCTCCTCTGCTGCTGCCCCTGGAACCATGGTCATCTTTATCTCTCTCTAGAATATCCTTTAGCATTCTCTGTAGGGTTGGTTTGGTAGTCATGAATTCCTTCAGTTGTTCTTTATCATGGAAGTATCTTATTTTTCCATCAATTTTTGAAAGATAGTTTTGCAGGATAGCTGCATGTATGTTTAGGTGTGTGGGATTGATGACCATATTTCTAGGTTCTTGTTGGATTGTTGAGCAGATCTGTTTGCACTCTCACTGCTTGAGTGTCTACTTTGAGTGTCTGGGTTGGAAGTTGTTTTCTTTCAGGGTTTGAAACACTTCACTCCAAAATCTTCTTGACTTGATGGTTTGGGTTGACAAGTCTGCTGTGATTCTGACTGGTTTTCCTTTACAGGTGATCTGTCTCTTTTCTCTAACAGCTTTTAATATTCTATTCTTATGTTGAATTTCTGGGATCTTGATTATTATATGTCTGGGTGTAGATTTACTTTGGTTATGGCTATTTGGAGTCCTATGTGCCTCACTTATCTGCATGCCAGATCCATTTCCCATGTTTGGGAAGTTTTCTTCTATTACTTCTATGAATACCCTTTTAATTTCTTTTGTGTTGACCCCTGCTTCTTCACCTACACCTATCACTCTTAAATTATGCTTCTTTGCATCATCTTGCAGCCATTGAGCTGTTATTTCCTGATTCCATGTTATTTTTAAGAGATCTTTCCTTTCAAGATCACTAGCTGCAATCCTATCTTCAAAGTTTGAAAGTCTATCTTCAGTCTCTTTCAAGCAGTTTGATTGAATTTTTAATTTCCTGTATCTCTCTTTGAATCTATTTCATGCACTGTAATTCCTTTCCACATTCATTCAAGGTTTCCATCATTTTCCTTTGTTCCTCTTTTTTGTCTATATCTTCTATAGACCTGCTGAACAATTCTTTCAGCATGTTTATGATTTCTTCTTTTACCTGAGACATTATTTCTGATTTGACAGCTTTTACAATCTCATGAAGTAGTTTCCTTACTTCAGTTGCTATCCTCTCAGAAATTTCAGGTGCGTAACTTCCGTTTTCTTCCATGACTGTATCTCCAAGATTTATTCTGTGTGGGCTGGAGGTCTGAGTTTGCCTTTTGCTCCTTCATCTTGACATTCTCCTGGGTTTCTCCCAAGAAGCTGGTTGTGGGGCCCCAGGCACTTCCCACATTGGCTGCCCCTAGGCGGTTTAGGGGGATGGGACAGGCACCTGGGTTCCTCTACTTCCAGATTTACAGGGAGGTGGCAGGGCATGGTGCAGACTTCTCCAGACCTTTGCAGCTACAATGGGGCTTCACTGATGATCAAGGGTGCATGTAGGTGGGGCTGCTTCTCAGCCTATGTGTCTACACTGGGACTCCCACAATGGTGGCAGCCACACAGCAGTGTGTTTTTCTGATTCTGCTAGTGGGTGATGGCTGCCCAAGGGCCTCCAGTGGGCCTACGGATGCACAGGGCTTACCTGGCTGTGTGTCCCTGCTCCTGCTGGCTGACTGTAGGAAGGAGCCTTCTGGTGGAAGCTTCCTGAAGGTGAAGGTGGATCTGCTGGTTCTGTCTGCCCATGCTGGCCTCCTGCAGGATGTGGCCTTTTGGTAGCAGTGTACAGCAGGCAGAGGTGGATCTGTCTGTCTCCCTCAGCCCACACTGGGCGTGTGGAAGAAATGACTTTGCAGTAATGGCACCCCGCAGGCAGAGGCAGATCTTCTGGCTCTCTCTGCCCATGCTGGGTGTGCAAAGGAAAGGGCCTTCTGGTGGCGGTGCCTAGCAGGCAGAGGAAGATCTTCTGGCTCTCTCTCTTGATGGCAAATTCTAATCACCAATAAGGTAAGATAAAATGATGAGATAGGGATGGTCCACAGTTACAGATAGCTGAGAGTACTAGAAGCCTGGAAAGGGGAGGCCTCTGGAAACAAGTCTAAGACACACTGATCATGTGTTTATTTCCAACTGTGAGGACAATCTCTTTTATAGATGAAGCTATTCCAACCCTAAGTGCACCAAGCACCCCTTGCTAAGGCAGAAGACTCACCATTTGTCTGGCTTGGCTCATTCTCTTCCTCCTTTCTATTCCTGGTGGCCTTTCTGGAGATTAACATCAACCTGATTCTTTTTCCTTCTCTGTCTGTTTGTCTGCCTGTCTGTCTCTCTTTCTCTCCCTCTCTCTTTCTCTCTCTCTTTCTCTCACTCTCTCTCTCTCTCTCCAGCAGGGACTCACCATGTAATTCAAGTTTGGTGCCTTTTTCCTGTTGTGTAAAGTCAGGTAATAAGGTATTATATGGAGGGTCTTGCAGAGATAGAGAGAGAGAGAGAAAGAGAGAGAGAGAGAGAGAGAGAGAGAGAGAGGCCTCATGCATGTGCAAAGGGATTATGCTGTGAACAAATGAAGTTTAAGATTAGGGCCTCTCACTTGCCCAGGTCTCTTCTGAGGTCCTAAGAGGGTCCTTAGTAATTCTGCATTGGTTACTATGTGATATTCTTCATGTGTTTGTACATGTAGACATACATACATAGATACACATAATGTAAACTTTTTACCTATAGCCCCTAGTCTTAAATAAAAGGCCTACAAAATCATAACCCTATGCAGACTAACCACACTTTCAGGCAGGCTGATCTGGCCTAGAAAATTCCATTCCCAAATCCAATCCCTTAGGCTCTTCCCAGGCTCTGCTATGGACAATAACCCTCTATGTCTCCCCATCTGCTTATCATAGATTAAGACTCCTCTCTGATCTCCCTGAGCTTTTCTTGACCAGAATCTGGGGTTGTGCAGATAAGAGCCTTGTCTCTGCTTTGGCTTGGCTCCTTGTTTTTTCTAAGACATCCTCTTTCTAATCATTTTTACCCACTGAGAATACAGCTCTCTTCTGGTTTTAAAGGCACATGTCATAGTACAAAATAGAATTCCATTTGGTAGTTAAAAAAAAATCATAGAACTACTGAAAGTCTTAATGGAAAAACTAGGCAGCAAAATTCAAGGCCAGTCTATTAAGACAGTTTCCAAAGCATTTTTACCTCCCTTGAAAATGATAACCTGGGATTTTTGGTTACTCCTTAATCCATCATCCACTGAGCATTTCTCCTGCCATTGGGTGACATTAGAGAGGTCACTCTTCTAGGAAGGATCTCACCTTGTAGAAAAATATCAGCGTTCATCAAAGAAGCAAGGTCATTTGCATACACTTTTCCTTCAGGCCAAAGACCTTGTCCCCACTCATGAGCAGCCTGATTCCTTCTCCTTCTTCATAGCTCAGGCTTAAATATCACCACTTTATAAGCACTCTTCCCTGTGGAAATCTGCCATTTCTGTGTGTAGTTTGTTTCCTTCTCAAAGTACATATGTATTTGTCTGTTTACTTCTTTCTTTTCAAAGCTCCTTGAAGGTGAGAGCCATGGGCATCTTTACTGAGCTATGCACAGCCCCAGCATGGACATCTGAGGGAGCACTGTTACTGCCGTGGCTCACTCCAGGCTCTTCTGAGTCCAATGAAGAGAGGTACAGAACGTGCCTCCGAGGCTGGTGGTAGAGCTCTTCCCCAGCAGGCAGTAACAAGGGACCTTGGATATTGCCCTCCTCTCTTTCAGAGTTCAAGAGTTTTCCTTTACAGGATGACAGGTGATGGTGTAGCATCTCCAAGGCTTTTATTTGTTCTCCTACTTACAACTGCCCCCAACAGGCTGGCTCTCTAGTGTTTGCTTACTGATTCAGAAAGGGTGGCCAAAGGTACTTCACCCCATAGCAGGCTGCGAATGGTCTTACTAAAGTACCTCTGGGGCTTTGCTCCCCTTGGGCAATGGCATCCTCTGACACTGGCTCTGTTTGTACAAGTCTCCATAGGGACAGGCTTCAACACCAGGGACAGCTCCTCTGGACCAGAGGAAAGTGGGGTGACTTCTCCCACCCTGGTGCTGAATAAAGCTTCTGGAATTTGGTCTTCAGCTCTCGTGGTTCCTCTATTACAGGTCTGGGTCACTATAATAACCTCAGAGCCGCAGAGGGCCATTAGGGTATCTTGGGTTCAACACCAGGCTCCTCTCAGCCCAAATTAGGGAATTCCCTCAGGATCCAGTAACACAGATTTATACCTAGATCTACTAGGAATGTAGCATGGGTGGGGAATAGAGAGGATGGAGGTGAAGGAGGAGAACCCCAGTTTCCATCAGAGATTTACAGTCTGGTCCAGTTTGGGTTAGTCTTGGCAAAATATTAACTTGGAAGTTATTCATTCCAGCTGCCTTTTCTTTCTGATCATTCCTGTAGAATGAGATATTTACATGGGTGCTGGCTCAGGGTATTTTAGAAGCCAGAACTTGCTTCCAAGAGTAATGAGAGCAAAGTAGTGTCCTCACATGTCTGGAAACCTCTAGGAACCCAGATCTCCATTAGCCTCTAAGGATATGGACAGACTTAGAGACTGACAGTCAAAACTTAGGAACTTACAGGTTATATGTTAATCAGAGTTCAGTTGCTGTGACAAAATACCTGAAAGAATAAATTTAACAAGAGGAAAAGGGTTATTTTGACCCAAACTAGGCAGAGGTTTCTGCCCAAAGCCACTTGGTCCTATTGTTCTAGACCTTGATAACATCCTACCTCATGGCAGGGGAGCATAGTAGAAGGGGCTGCTCAATTTATAATGACTAGGAGGTAGGGTCGGGGCCAGGGTCTCAGTATCCCCTCTGACAGCTCCCCCAAGTGACCTAACTTTCCCCTATCGGACTCTCCTCTGAAAAGTTCCTCTCAAAATCAGCACAGGCTGGTGACCAAGCCTAATCATAGCAGTTCAGAAATGAGGGCTGTTTCTCTCCAAAACATTTGCTGTGAGGCTGTCATGCCACGTTTGGTGGTTCTGAGGCCAGTACAGCTCTATTGTTAATTTGCCTCCATGTAGCTCTTGAAATGGTTTACAGTGGGTTAACCCTGACACCCTTACCCATTGTGGCTGGCAGGAAAAATGCCCACAGAGATTCACATTGCATGCAGAAGGAATTGCTTCTCAGGAGTTTTGCCACTAGAAGGAGAGGACATACTGCAACCCAAGGGAGCTGGCAGATTGGTGAGAGCCAACTAGTACAAAAAATGACTGTAAAAGCTGCCTCTCTTGGACTTCAACATCATCCTGAGCTGTACTTGTATTTTTGGTATCTGTTGATTGATCGAGAAGATACACAATGACAGAAAAATGTTATGAATTCAGTCATGCTTTTAAATAGATCTATGTCTAATTAAATTAGATACAGAAGCATCTACACACATTTTCAAAATATAATGAGTATATTTATGTAAGACATTTTGCATTCAGTCTTCATGAGAGTATTGGTGAACATATGGATGCCTGGATCCCTTGCCATAGCCCAACACTGTCCAACCATCTACAGCCCCCCTATTCTAACCACTGAGCTAAGACATTGTGTCAAGAGACCTAGCTGTTCAAGCAGGATGCTGACAGTCATTGCCCTTATTTGTTCAGTGTGGTAACAAACCCAGGCCGTAATCACACCCTCAGAAATCAGAAGTCAGGTAGAAGCTGAGACTGCTGATCAAATTAGGGGGGCAGAGGATACTGGTGGGCTCCAGGGAAAAAGGCTAACGAGAGCCACGTATGATGTGAAGAAATCCATCCAGCAAGCAGGACAGAACTCGCCTTAGTAGAGGTCACCAAAGGAAGGAGTGCTAGGAGACGGCAGGCAGCCACTGCTGGAGGGGAGAATCACCAGACAAAGTGGAACGCAGCAACCCAAGGGGCAGGGAGATCAGGGCTCCCCCCTTGGAGCTGGCTGATCGCAAAGGTGTGGAAAGTCAGCAGACGTGCGTAGCACGGCATCCAGAGTCTGCAGGAGCATTCAACTTAAATCTCACGGTGAAGAGGGCTGACATCTCTAGCATCAGGATTGATTCTAGGACACAGAATCAGACTGAACCAGCCAGGGAAGACCTCGGAACACCCAGCCTAAGAAATGAAAACAGCAGCATTGTGGGCACCACATGCTCCTGGAAAAAAACGGCAGAACACCCCAGTTTACAGGACAGCGCCTCCCAGATTCAGCACACACCAGCACATCAACACACGCTCCCCAGAGTTCCCAGAACTCAAGTGAGTTATGAGTGAAAAGAGAGAATACAATACTTTCTGAGTCTCTCTGCTTTTCGCACTCCACATGCAAAATCACAAGTAGGAGGGAAAACATTAATACTTGGGGCCTCACTTCCAAAAAAAGAAAATGAGAGGGAAACAGCTTTATGGGCAGAATCTTTGTGGGCTCTCTTGATTCAAATCCTTATTGTAATTCAGGAGCCAAAAGCTTTTCCACACCGCCCCCACAACTCAGACTGAAGCTGCTTCTCCAGACTGGGAGAAACAGCTCCTAGAAACGGCCCCCACCCTAAGCCCTACAGAAACAGCTCCACATCTTTTGTCTATGCATCAAAAACAGGATGATTAATGTAGATGGTGGTGATGCTTAAAAAAGGATCACTGAGAGCCAGGGATGTTATCTAACTGCAAGTTTCTGGAAAATGCTTTTCACAAATCTCAAAGCGCTCTGCATCAAACACACCCAAAGGAGCAGTCGCACAAGGCCAGGACAATAAATTGAGATGAGCAGTGTGCAGAATAGTAAAAAGTTCCAGGAAGGGCCTCGAGTCAAAACAATGCATCGTAGTGGGGAGGGAACTCTGCCCTGAGACTAGACGTCATGGGTGGTGATAAATAACTTTGGAAAGAAAGAAAATGCATAACCAAGGAAAAGGGCAACCACATAGCTGGGGGGAGTCTCATCATTATTCTGAAAGGTGAGACACACTGCCAGCCCCATCTGAAAAGGGTCATTTTCTTGGTAAGAGAGGATTATAATTAATTCAAGATTGCAATTAATTCAAGAATTTTCAGACGATGCTCATAATTTTCCTTGGTTCCGTGCTAGCTCAAAAATCTCTTTCAGGAAATAAGGATTCCTGCTCAGACTGGTCAGACTAGCGCTTCCACCCAGCTATGCTCTAAGGTAGACACTGCATTCCACCCTGATCCTGACACAGAAGTCTGCAAGTCACGTTGGGAACCCCTTACTTCCTTTCTCCTAGGAAGGGTTTTCAGGGGCAGGAGGAGGCATGGCAAGTTCCCTTTCTACTTCATCCCCTCCCTCTACAACACAGGGGTGGTCCAAAGGGTATAGTTTACCCCCACAAGGCTCCAGATTTTGATAAGTAGGAATTAGAACAGCACCAAGAGTTGGCCATTTACTATCTACTACATGCAGACGTCGGGCCACACACTTTATGAATCCAAGTGACTACTTAATGGCTTCTGCTATGGAGGATACATTCGACTACTTACCCAACCCAGCCACTCCTCCTTTCTTTCTTACCAAGAAAAGCTTAATCTCTCCCTCCTGAAACTCAAGTGACACATGGGAAACCGATCCCACTCCCATCTCGGGACGAGGGTACTGATGGGCCTGAATGAATCACAGTACCTCCTAGAGATTGGTTTAGGGATGAAGACACGGTCTAGGGCCTTCCCCTAGCTACTTGCGGACATGCATGTGACCCATGCTGACCCAATAAGAAGCCTGCACAGGAGAACGTGCTTTTCCAGCTGTGTGACCTTGGGCAAATTCTTCAACCTCCCTGGCTCCCTGGTTCCCTGGCCCTTGTGACCTTGTATTTAATGGAAGAACTACAATAATGTGTAGGATCCCTCAAATTTTGACACTTAACAATGAAAAGATTATATAGTATATAACACTTTTGCTAAAAACATAAATGTTGTATTAAGTAGGGAAGACACTGAGATTAGTTCAAGCTAGTTCAAGCTGAGAGCAGAGAGTTGCCAAAGCACTAAAAGAGATGGCTGGAGAAGACATGAAGCAGCCTCCCATAAACAGCAGCTTCAAGTCAATGAACACAGAAAATCAATGAGGCGAAGACCATGTGCCCCTGAGAATGAATGAGGTGAAAATAAATTGACCACAAAATCATATATTCCCTTTTATACTCGGCCAAATATACACAAGTTCCCAGTCTCTCTGTTGTGCCTCCTGGCTCTGTCTGCCCAAAGAAGATAAGTAGAAAGAGTCTCACCACCTTATTCATGAGAAAACAACAGTAGAAAGCGTTGGAATGGTGAGAGAAAGAAGGGATGTTATATAGGCTAAGAAGCTCTGAGAGTGAATGTTAGAGGCATTTTCCTCTTCTACATCAATGTGGATATTTTGCTCATTTTGAGTCTCCAGTGACTGTATGCTGCAATAGCCAAAGACCAATTTAACCCAGAGTAGTTGCACTTCAGTAAAGAACAATACTGCAGAGGCCTGCTGCCGCTACAGATCTACCACCTCCACCCAGACAGGGATCCAGCGGATGATTTACCTGTCCATCGTTTTTTTTTTTTTCTTTATTTTGAAGGTAGTAAAAATACAACAGAACATGACAGAACAAAGCCAATCGAGACAATGCAGTGAAATTGGTACAGAACTTCACAGCAGGATACTGGGATAACAGCAATAGGTACCATAGTATATCTTGTTATCTTCACAATAGTTGTCCAGTCAGTTAGGTATATCAAAATCAAACCAAAGACAGATTATAAAACCAATTGAAGTAGAGTATTAAATAGAGCAAAACCATCTTAACAAAACATAACAGTGAAAACAACCTTTGCTTTCAAACAGAAGACAGAAGGAAATCCCCCATACTTGTCACACTGCATATGGTCATCCTCCCAAGAGATGCTCAGACCTCTGTCCCCAGTTGCTGACAGGGGGGTGGGGGGGGGTGTTTGATTCTCAGCTGAGTGATTCTTCTCCTGGTTCACACCAGGGGTGCTTACCAAGAGGGCAGGCAAATTGTCTTTTTGTGCTGCCACCTAAGTTCTTCCATGGTTGGATCTCTGGAGCCGCTCTGTCCATCGTTTATTTTAAGAGCCTGGGTCTTGGTAGGTTGCCCAGGCTGACCTCAAAACTCCTGGGCTCATGCAATCCTCCTGCCTTAGCCTCCCAAGCCACTGGGACCACAGGTACACATCACTCCATAGAACTGCAGTGAAGGACCCATGAGCATGAGTAACCAAGTGGCTAGCAATACGAACAGGGGAGCACTATTGTGGAGAATCCAGAGAAGAGCAAGTCATCCTGTGTCCCAGGCAGCTATGGCAGTGAAAACGTAGAAGCAGTGCCTTTAGGACCCAATGCAGAAAGGGTAAAAGTGCTTATTTATATACTCTCTGGAGGATGCTCATCATAGAACATGGTCCTGGCATAGAAAGAAGTTTTGCAAGTAACTGTTACATTGATGACTAAGTTTCTGGGTGCAGCGACTCTGTGGCAACAAGGAACGGGGGAAATCAAACAAAGGTTGCAGTAGTTGGGGAAAGAATAATTGAGAGGAATCTATTAGCAACAAAATATGGTCGTAATGGTATTCAACCTTGGAATCAATTGGAGGATTAATAAACAACAGCCGTGATGCTTCAACCCAACCCAAGAAACTTATCCAGCTGATCTGCAGTGGAGCTCAAGTATAGAAGCACTGGAGAAGAAAAGAATGGTTCAAATCAGCCCTTGCTACTGACTCTTCAAGGGCCCAGATTTCAACAAGCTATTGGTAAGGTGCGCTTTAGATTGCTATGATTTTAATATGTGTCTCCCAAAGGCACATGTGCTAGAGACTTAGCCCACAGTTTGTTGCTACTGGGAGAGTCTGGAATCCTTAAGAGGCAGAGCCTGGTGGGAGGTCTTCTTGTCACTGAGGTATGGCTTGGAAGGGATTGTGCGATGCCAGCCCCACCTTTTCCCCCTCTCTTTTTTGTTCCCACCCTGAAGTGAATAGTTTTGCCAGTACTGCCATTAGGATGTGCTGCCTCACTGCAGGCCCAAAAGCAATGAAACCAACCAATCAGTGTCTGAAATCTCCAAATATGTGAGCTCCCAAAACCGTTTTATCTTTACAAATTAGTTATCTCAGGCATTTTGTTACAGTAATACAAATCCACCACCACCACCCCCAGAACCATCTGCCCCCCTCTCTCCTCAACAACCTTAAAGGCTTCCCTATCACTTGCAGGTGTAGACATCCTGGAAGTAATTAATGGCTTTCTCATGCCTTCCTTATTTCTGACTCATCAACAGCAATGTCATCCATTTTTCACACTTAGACATGTTCCAGGAACATTTCTGAACTCCAAAAATAAAAGATCAAAAAGAAAAACTTTTCAGAAAATTGAAGTATAAACACTTACCGGAGTTTGCTTTCAAACTTGATTCAAAAGAAGAGTGCTCCCCCCAAAAAACAGACAAATTTAAAGAATTCTCTCAAAGTAGTCACATGTATTGGGAAAAAGGAGAGGCTGGAAAAGATCTGGTTAAAGATCTGGTTAAAGAACGGGGAGAACGGGGAACGTTTCCCCGTTCCTTCTTGCCACAGAGTCGCTAATGGTCTGGACTAATGGTCAGTTGAGTGGATGAGCAGCTAATTTCCCAAAGGCAGGCTCTCTTTAAGCTCATTAAAGTTTATTTTTAAAGTGCTTAAACATTTCATCACGAAGACTAACTTCTCAGAAGAAAATTGAAAAATACAAAAAAAAAAAGAAAAAAGAAAAGAAAAAAAGAAATGCTTGATGTTTGCCACCATATTTGGGATATTTTCCTTTGAAGACAAATTTTTTAAAAATCCTTAAAACTCTCAGACAAGAGAGCATTCTTCTTTTCTTTTTTCTCCTTTCCTTTCTTTTCCTCTCTCTTTCTTTCTTTCTTTCTTTTTTCTTTCATTCTTTCTTCCTTTCTGCTGCTGTGGATGGAACCCAGGGTGCATGCCTGTAGGCAACTGTTCTGCCACTGAGCTTTACTCCCAGCTGGCACTGCCTTTATTTATTTATCTAGCTATTTTCATTCTCTCTCCTCCTCATTGCTCCCTCCATCTCTTGATCTCCCTCCCATCTGCAAAAGATTTATTTCCCTATTTCTTATTATCTATCTTTTATTTTGGATTTCTCATTTAACAGAAACCATGCAATATTTAAGCTTGTGTGTCTGATTTATGCCACTTAACATTATGATCTCAAGGTTCATCCATTTTCCTACAAATGACTTAAGTTTATCTTTTTTTATGGCAAAGTAGAACCCCAATGTGCATAAATAGCATGTTTTCTTTACCCATTCATTGGTTGATGGTCATAAAGGCCTTTTAAAGCAAAGAAGATCATTTTGGTTCTATCCTATAGTCAATTTAGAATCAACGCACAATGTTTCAGACTTTCTAGGGGAAAACTGATCTGCTTCAAGATTTCTTCTATGCTTGACAATAAATTTTACATACACAAGGGCAAACTAAAAGTGTTTTTGTTATGTAAGGATTCTTGCAAAATATTCTGCTTTATTTTTAAAATTCCACTTTGTTCTGTTTCTGGAAAATGCACTCAGAGAAGTACTCTAGCAAAACAAATATTAAGTTAGAACAAGAATGAGTAGAAAGATGGAAGCAAACTGTTTAAGAAACGTGATGAGTAATTGATTAAGTAAAATTTAGAGCTAAATAGGTGACAATAATGCTATTATAAAGTATTAAATCATGGCTGGATATGTAGCTTACTAGCTTAGTCCCAAAAAATAATTAAAATAAGATTTCTTAAAATAGAGACCTGTTGTAAGAAAAACCATTGCTACCTTCTGCATTCTCTTCTGTGACATCCATTTCCTCTTTGTCATTTGGCTGTGTAACACAAGGGGGTATTTATGTGAGCAGTCCATAAGTCTCCTGCCTGTCAGACTTAATGTTCTTTTTCTTCTTTAAATACTGAGCTTCTAACAAGATGCCACTTCTCTTAAGAAGCACCAACACTTAAGATGTTCCAAATTTACCCCTAAGTATAGCATATCCTACGAGTAACCCTAAAAAGACAATTTTAAATAAACCAGGAGATGATAGTAAGAGTATAAGCACTAAACTGGCCCACATCCTGCAGTTTGGCCCTCCTAATCTCAGTCCATAAGGGAGCTGAAGGAGAAACTGTCTGAAACAGAATGGGCAAACCATACATTAAAAAAAGAAAGAAATGAAATGAAATAGCAACAGTTTGGTAGATTTGTAAAAACTGCACTTTCCACTGCATAAATTATAAAAATGTTTGGTAAATAACAAGGAAAAGTCATTATTAAAGATATCTTACTCATCTGATTTGTTAGGAGTCAGTCTTTAGATGTGAGGACAGTGACTGTATTTATGACTACCCAGTTATGAGCTCTAGAAAGCCGCCATGAGCCCCAAGGAACTTTTCCCCAGAACTATGCTGGGTGGCTTGGAAATGCTTAAGCTTTTGATTCATGGGACGGTGTTTTCAAATACATTAGTATTTGAACATTTGCTAATGTAATGGAACACAGTAGTATATTTTGTTCAAGCACAATTCATTCACCCAATGTTTATTGAGGCTTTAGACTGTGCAAGCACGGTGCTAGGTACTCAGTCTCCTTACATTTTCTAAATTGCTTTCACACATGACTGTTCATCTGATCATCATAAAAATCCATGAAGGAAACATGGATTCTTGCCATCATTGTACAGAAAAGGGACCTGGGATCCAGCAGGGTGAACTGTTTGGTCCAGAGTTAACTCTGTGGAGCCGAGAATGAAAGGTGGGTATGTTTGCGCACAATCCAATGATTGGCAGAATAACCAAAGAACAAAGGAAACTTTTTAAGAGATCCAGCTACTCACTGACCCAGAAGAGCTGCCAATGAGCCCAGAATGTGTGTATCCACTGCAAGCATCCAGCCATTAGCCAGGCAGCCTTGCAGAATCGGATCCTAATTAGTAGCTCACCACATACTATGTGCCAGGCACAATGCCAAGAAGTTTCATGTGCACTTTTCATTTAAGTTAATAATCCCTATAAACCTGTGTGGCTTTTTTTTTCTCCCTTTGGCAAGTGTCAAGCCTTTCTCACCTTTAAACCCTCATTCTCTAGTTCTCCTGTGAAATATTCTGCTTCTGAGTCTCAGCACAGACATGCCCTCCTGAACATCCCATTTCAGGAATCTCAAATATTTTCACTACTCCTCAGACCCTTGAGACTTAAAAAAAAGAGAGAGAGAGTTAATTTATATAGCAAATATTTCCACATGAGGAACTAAAGCTGAGAATTTTTTTATTTGTTCATTCATTTAAATAAGGGTAACACATTCATTAAATGTGAACACAAATCATATATTTTTATGAAAAATCACTAGATTTGTCCAAAACAGTTTGTGATATAAGTGCAGTTGGTCATAGTTTTACATTTTTTACATCCTGCTTAAGAGAAAATAGCTGGATTCCCTTGAAGTCTATCATCTTCAATCTTTTGGGATATATTATTTTAGATAAAGTATATGAAGAAAATTTGGCCACATACAGACACATAATTGGAAAAGTGAGTAATATGCTAATAGTGTTTTCATAGTTGTGTAAATTCTTCTCTGCTATTACATCAACACCTGGAATGTAGTAGGTCCCAAAACCTTAGTGACAGTGTGAAGTTGTATCAGTGTACTTTTCTGTACTGGTACATTAAAATCCACTGCACATATGCACTTAGAATGGCCTTTTACTTATTCATGATTTTCTAATCTTGTACATTGATCACTCAGAAAATAGTAGTTCACTGAGTTTATGGCACATTTCCTTATACAAAGTCAAAGCACCACATTAATTAATATCAACATTGATCTCATCAGAAAGTCACCAGGAATATGTCAAGGTGGAAGATACAATTTTCCAAAATTTTAATTTTTACGTCAAAGCTCAAACTTTGTTATTGGCAACAAATACTGTCAACTATTTTCCTTGAAATGACAGGCTTTCTTCATTTTTTTTTTTTTGAGGAAATGTCTATCAGTTATCCAAGTCTGTATAGCAATAATTTTTCCATCAATCACCTTTTAAGTAAATTGAAATTCCATGAAAAAAGTGACTAGTTTAGCTAGCAATTTAAATAATTGTACAAATGCTTTTCCTGAAGATAGCTATAGTATTTTGGCATGTAGCAGGAGTGTTTTACACACACTTCCTACTGTAGCTTTGATCTGAAATGTCCCCAAAGGTCTATGTATTAGTGGAAGTTTAGTTCCCAGTCTATAGCACTAGTGGGAGGTAGTAAAACCTTTAAGAGATGGGCTTAGTAGGTCACTGGGGGAATGTCCTTGAAGAGTCATTATCATGCCTGCTTCTTTTCCTCGTTTTTTCACATCTTCCCCATGAAGTGAGCTCCTTTGCTCCATTGTGCCCTTCCCACCATGACATTCTGCCTTGTCACTGGCCCGTATGCAATAAGGCCAACTGGTCATGGACTGAACTCTCCGAAACTGTAAAATAAAACTTGCCTCTTTATAAACTTATCACCTGGGGTATTTGTTACAATAATAGAAAGCTAACTAACACACTTCCCACTTTCAAATATTTTTAAATGATTCAAGGATTAACATTTAATAAAGTTAATACTTTTTTAGTGCTTCAAGGACACTTATAAGTGAAATGCTATTTTTATACTAAACGTGTAGTTAAGAAAACAATCACTTCTATGTGTAATTTGGTGCCATTACTTGATTTTTGCTGAGGTACAAGCAGCTTTATCTACTATGCCTTTGACCTCATCAGTCAAAAAGCAAACATAGTAGTGCCCACTTATTCAAGGAGAATACATTGCAAGACTCCCAAGTAGATCCCTGAAACTACAGATAATACTAAACACTAGCTATATTATTTTCTCCTGTATATATGTACCTATGATAGCAGCTGTAAATTTGGCCAGGCATGGTGGTACATGCCTGTAATCCCAGCACTGGGAAGGCTGAGACAGGAAGAGTGCCTTGCATTTGAGGTCGGCCTGGGCTACATAGGGAGTTCAAAGCCAGGTTGAATGACAAAATGAGATCTTGTGTCAAAAAAACAAAACAAAACAAAGAATTGGAAATTGGCCACAGTAATACACTAACAACAATAATAGAACAATGATAATAATATACTGTAACAAAAGTTATGTGAACATGGTCTCTCTCTCTCTCTGTGTCTGAAAATATCTCATTGATCTCTAAGATCTGACAATCACACTGGTTCCTAAGCGATCAAAAGAAAGGTAGCATATATAGCACAGATATGTTGGAGAAAGGGGTGATTAAAAATCTGGTGGGACACAGTAGGACAGCATGTGATTTCATCATGATACTCAGAATAGTGGTGATTTTTAAATTAAAAATCATTTCTCAAATTTCCAATTAATGTTTTTGCAGAGCAGTTGACTATGGTCAACTGAAACCATGGAAAGAGAAATCGCAGGTAAAAGGGAGACTACTGTACGATAAAAGATGGAAAACAAAATCTTAGTCTTACTATGAAGCTGATCTTGGCTTTGTGAACTGGGAAAGGGTTTCAGGTCCTCACCTCACCCCATGCAGACCACAGATTGAGAACTGCCAGCATTCCCACAAAGCTCCATACAGCTAAAGTTCTACATCTCCTCGACTCCGTCACTTCTAACACCACACTTAATGCTGTATATAATTCTCTTTCTTTCTTACTTTTATATCTGCTTCCCCCACTGAATTTAAGTCTGATGCTAATTCTAAGTACCCAGCTAATTCTAAGTGTCTAGCTTAGTAACAATACTGTGGGTGTGCCATCATTTTTAGCTGATCACTTTTCCTCATTTTCCATATGAAGAAGCCAGGATGGAGAGACTGGTGCTTATCCAAGGTCAGAGTAAGAAGAACAGACAGGACTCAAGCTTGAAACAGCCTCCTGCTGATTCTTCTGCATAGTTGTCAACAAGGCACACCTAATTAGAAGCCAATTCCTACAAAGCAGCCTTTTATTCTTGGCTATAGTAAAAAAAAAAAAAAAATTTTTTTTTTTAATTTCTGTATCTGTAAGACCAGAAGGACAATTTCCAGGCATTGCCACTATTGTTGCTGTGGTTGTTGTTATTGTTGTTTGATTGGTTTTACTATAGAAAAGATACCATCGTGACCAGTAGAACGTAGAGCTTTAGTAGGGGTGTACTACTTTACCTATAAGTTTGCACAGAGATTTCTGGGGATCTGGGCCAGGCAGGAGGGATTGTTCAGGCCCCACTTGGGAGAGGGTAGATTTCATGCCCAGCCCTGGACAGCTCAGCCTCAGCCACACCCTCTAGCCACTCCACAGTATCCAGGGCCTACCCCTCCTGCTCTACCCTCCCTCTGCAGCCAAAGTTGTTTAACAGCTGGTGGATCCACCGGAGTACAGCAGTGGTTGGAAGTCACCAACCTATCTTCTTCATACCACTCACAGGCACTGAATTCGTTAAGCTAAGACCCTTGTTCTTCAGGCACCCTGTCTCTCTGTCTGCCACCATCTACTCCTCCGCTAGGACAATGTCCTGCTCCAACATTTCAAATGGTCGAAGGCTACACTTTCAGAGCACAAAAGCATATGAGGCTGACCCACTGGCCGGTGCCAGTAATCACAGCTGATTGGGAGGCTGAGGCAGGAACGCTTAACTCCAAGAGTTGAATGAAGGTCAGCCTGGGAAACATAGCCAGACCTCATTTCAGAAAAGAAAGAATAAAAGAAAAAACCCTGAACCCGTGTAGTTCTGAGAGACCAACATTCTTTTTTGCTTTTTCTGAATGATCAACATTCTTGTGGTTCTGAGTAACCGTCCACTTTTGTAGACATAAACTGCAGTCAGAGACCCAAATTCTAATCCTAATCATGCTTGTAATGATTTTCTTGACTCGGTCCTCTTACCTTGTAAAATGACAATGTGCCTGCCAGACCTGGCACCAAAGGCTGCTTCCCTTGTCAGACAAATCACTGAAAGTTCTGCAACCCCTAACCCATCAGTAGAGCACCTGCCTTTTAAGAAAACTCCTGCTTTGAAAACCGATTTCAAATATCTGGAGTTTTGTTTTGTTTTGTTGTTTTTTTGTTTTGTTTTGTTTTGTTTTTTGCGCATGGCTTGCTCTAGCTCCCCCCTCCCCATAAAGTGCCCCTTTAAACGCTGGCCAGAGTGGCAGGTCTGCTGAGCCCTTGGCCTGTGCCTTCCGCATTGGCAAGAATCAGGCGTGAGCCCCGCACCTTTCTGCACCCCTCGGAGGAGCGGCGGGGGCCGGGCCGGGCCTGCGGGGCGCACGGTGCCCTGGGCGCGGCCTCCGCAGTGCACCCGCCCGGGGCGCTGCGCTCCCGGCCCTGCCGGCGCTGTTCCCAGGGCTCCGGGCTGCGCGGAAATCTTCAAAGGCACGAGAGGAATGAGCCGGTTACAGCCCTGCATTATCTGCCGCCGCGCCCCCTTCCCCACCGGGCCATAATCCCCTCTTTGTGCGCCCGGGCGCGCACCGAGCCGCCTGTGTGTAATTCCTCTCCCTTTCGCAGGTCCAAAGGCGCGCGGGAGGCGGCCCGGCTCGTTAAGTCCCCCGTGTCGCGCGCGGGGCAGCGCGGGGCCGCTGGCGGGGGCTCCGGCGAGCTCCTCGGCGCGGAGCCCGGCGCGGCTCTTCCCACACTCCGGGCCCGGGCGTGGCGATGCATGCTGATGAGCCCACGGAGCGGCCTAGCCGCGTCCTTGAACCGAAAACGCTTTCGGGGACCCTTAAAAGTGAAAGTGTCTCTGCTCAAACGAACTACAAACAGCAACAAAAAACCCCTGAAGCCTTGCTAAGAAGTCCCAGGGGAACGAATTCGAATTAGCTCCAGGTTTACTTATTGCTCAGGATGCCAGGAATGGGTCCAAAATTCCGGGAATAGGTGTAGCCCAGGGGAGCTGGAATTGAATTTTCTACCCTGGAGATGACTGTTGTTCTCCAATGCTGCTGGTTAAGATCTGTGGGGTAGGGTAAGACATTATTAACGAACCTTCCCTGAAGCTGTCTAGGTGCCAGGTCTGCTTCTAAACGCTCAAATGCAATTATATGATTTAATCTCACGTAACTGGGTATGAATACATAATGTCATTTCCCCCTTTTGTTGATGAGAACCCCAGAGCACAGAGGTGTTAAAGAAACTTTCATTTCAATGGGGAAACTCCCCGGAGGACTGCTCCTTTTCTACTTTGCAAAAACCAGGCTAGCTGACTGTCCCTGGGGAATTCACCTGGTTTTTTTTTTTTTTTTTTTTGGTTGTTTTGTTTTGTTTTTTGTTTTTTAGGTAAATTCTAACCCCACCTTCAGACAAGTGCCTCGATTCTCTCTGAGCCCCAGTTTCATTATCAGGAATGAGGGCGCTCACTGTTGACTTTTCAGGAATGTAGTGGAAATCAAACGTGTTTGCAAGTACTTTGCAAAGTAGAAAGGCCTCACCCAGTGTAAAATAATGTCGCATTTGTCCTAGCCCATCCCTGGAGTGGTGGCCTGAAACCCACTTCCTGAGATGAGAACCCAGTGCCTTATCATCATCCCTTGGAGAAACTTCTGTTAGTTAGACAGACTTTGGGAAAGCCCCTATTTCAAGGAAGCCTTCTTGTCCTTTAGCAGTGTTAACTCTGCTACCAAATTCAGGCTTGTCCCACAAGTATTTCCTTGTAACTTAGAGAGAAATGGTTCTAGGCCTATATTATCTTGTTCTGTGAAGAGAAAAAGAAGCCCTGTTTCTTTTATAAGCATGAAGACTGGGTAAGGGATCCATCAACTCTCTCTTTCTCTCTCTCTCTTTCTCTCTCTCTCTTCTTTCTCTGCCTAGGTCGTGGCTGTGCAGTTTGGGGGAGG
Organism: Hydrochoerus hydrochaeris; assembly: GCA_004027455.1. NCBI lineage: Eukaryota > Metazoa > Chordata > Mammalia > Rodentia > Hydrochaeridae > Hydrochoerus > Hydrochoerus hydrochaeris. Next base: position 17,282 of record PVLA01002346.1, on the reverse strand, counting down.
GGTCCTGCCACTCACTCTTGCTGTTAAAGTGCCCTGTGCCAGCATGTCTGAGAAAATCAGTCAGGAAAGCCCAGTGGAGCTCTTCCTGCAAAGAAAAAGGGAACATGCAAAATTCTGCATGTAGCTGGCCTAGAAATGTAAATTGTCTCCTGTAACACAGTTGAAAGCAAATGATTCCCTAGAAAAAGCACAAAAAGTCCTGGCCCTGTCCCGCAGAGAGTTTCTATAGGATGCCCTGTGGCACAGGCTCAGGGGGCAACTTCAATGATTTCTTAATACTGCATTTGGCACCATAAGAAGCCTACTCTTGTATTTATTATTACTTATGGCTGTGGCCTTGCTATCATTTGAATCTGAAATGTTCCCCCAAAAGGCCCATGTGTTAAAGGCTGGGTGGCCAGGCTAAGCACTGCTGGGAGGTCCTGGAACCTTTAAGAGGTGGGGCTTAGTGGAAGGAAGTTAGGTCATGGGGGGGTGCCCTTGAAGGAGAGAGCACTCTTAGCCCCTTCTCTGCCCTGGCATCTCTGATGCCTTGAGATCAGCAGACCTGTTTTACCACAGGTTCTGCCCAAGATATACTGCAGCCTGACAGGAAGTGATAGGGCCAATCCAATACAGACTGAAATTTCTTAACACAGCTAGCCAAAATAAGCCTTTTCTCCTTACAAATTCTCTGAAGCATTTTGTTACAGTGACAGAAAGCTGACACAAACATGTTGCTTGGGCATGAGTCTCCAAAGCCTGTGAGGATGTATGTGGGAACTCTGATGAAGGGCTGACATTCAGAAATAACTTGTGTCTTTGAAAAAGTAATGTTCTTTTTTCCCTGTGAAACTGTGTGTGCTGAAACAGAGATTATTTTCTTTGATTACACCATGTACTATAGTTCACATTTTGCTCTGGGAACCAGGAAACGTGGATGTAAATTAATCAGTTTTAGCAGAAGCATGAGATTATATGACTCATGTTATCTCCATATCATCTTGGATTCTAGTCTTTGAATCCTACACATGCCTTCCATAATTTAATATTCTCTCTCTTTCTCTGTCTCTCTCTCTCCCTCTCTCTCTCCACTATTTTCTACTAGATGATTGTGGAACATTTTAAAGAAATAAAAGGAATAAATGTTTCTACCTGGGACCCAGGCCTTAAAGAACAGCTAAGGAGGAGCCACAAAGATGCTGACTTATAGAAATTCAATGAGAATAAATGATGTAGTTGCTGCAAGAACTTTAAGTTACTTAGAAGCAGAGAATTTATCTATAAAGCCACAACAAATGAGGAAGGTAATACTTTTCTGAAACCAAGTAATGGTCCAGCTCATGATGAAAATTGTCTTTCCCCAACCCCTGCCCTGTTTGGCTCCTTCCCATTGCAGCCCTGGGGCTCTCATTACTTTATTTTCACAAGATTGGGGTGGGGGTTGTTTGGTTTGTTTGATTGTTTTTTCATCAAACAAAATTATCCCTTGGGGTTCTAAATTCAGAACACCTACTTAGCAAAGCCAAATCCCAATGATCAGATAAAATCAGTCAGGATCAAAATCCCAATGATCGATAGTACCTGTGATTATTCTTATTCACTATATTGAAGCATCTGCTTTTGTTTCCTAGAGGAGGACAGGAAAGCAAGCACTGCTGTCCAAATATTTCCTATTAAGGTGGCAGGAGATCGGACAGCACCAGGGCTGGTGCCACCTGAAGCTAAATTATCATTTAATATACATAGCGAGCAGCTGATGTCCAGAAGTGAACATCAAGCTTCTTGCTAACATGATGAGCAATGGCCATCTGTCCCCACAAAGCCGGGCAGCATGACCTTCAGTCCCAGGCAGTACCGATATTGCTCCTTCCCATGATGAAGGAAGAAGGAAAAGGCAGCTCTAATAATTTTTCTCCATCAGCAACAACAAAAACCAACGTGCTAATTTTTATTATAGAATTTGTTCCTTAAAAAAATAGAAGAATCAACAAGAAGCTGGGCAGAAAATTAAAGCGTAGAGCTGTGTGAGTCTGGTTTCTTAGAAGGAAGATGTATGCATGTAATTAATGTGCACTCAAAGAGCAAAGCAGAGTGCATGCATCCTACTAGAAATTCCTTCATGTTTTATTAATCCGAACTACATGAAAATATCTAGCTACAATAAAAGCCACAAATCAAAACCTCGGGCCACTAAACCTCTACTGACAAACAGCAATAGTCACTCTAAACTCAGAGACTACTATTGGCATAGAAAAAGTACACAATAATTCAAGTAGGTGAGAACAAATCACTACAAAGATATAACCTTGCCAGTGAGGGGTTTGTAATCCAGACTGACTCACTAAATCCTTATATGCCTTGAATGCACTGTCCCATTTGTCTCCTGCATTCTTTTCTGTGTCTGTCATACAAGGGATCATTAACATTATCAGAACAAAAAGGGGGAAGAAGTAAGCGGCTGCTTCTCAGTGGGAATCCATCACTGGGCAGAGAGTAAGACAATCATGTCCAACATCAACAACACCAGACATTATAAAGTGTTTCTCTAAGCCTCAGCAGTTCACACAATATCGAGCAAACATGTATGCAGTATGTTGTTTTTGTGAAGAATTCTATTTTTCCATAACCTTTTACTGAGTTCTCAGGACTTCTTATTTTTTTAAAATGTAAGTCATTCTCTAAGAACTCAGTTGAATAGCCAAGAAATAAGAAACGTTCCATAGCACAGTAGGATGATCATGGTTACAACAATTAATGTAAACTATTTTTCAAAAGAGGATTTTGAATGTTCCCAAAACAAAGAAATAATATATGTCTGAAGTGATAGATCTGCCATTTACTGTGATCTGATCATTGCACATTGAAATATGGATTGAAATGTCCCACTGTACTCAATAAACATGTTGAATTACTAGATATCAATTAAAAATAAGAATATTCTAAGAACATATAAGAAGTATAACTATATATAAGAGTTGCTTGTTGTACTCCCTTGGCATGTGCTAGGTCATGAGGAAGAAACCAATTCACAATGGCTAACATGATGATTAAATAATAAAGATTGTACACTGTTGGGCTGATATGTAGTTTTATGATAGAGTGCGCATTTTGCATGTGTGAGACTCCAGGCTTGATCCTTAGCACCAAAAGAGAAAAAAAAATTATTCATTATTACTCTTTCAAGTGGCTTTGGGGTGGTCCAGCAGCTCAAGGGTACCGTCGTGGGTCCAAACTCTCCATCCCTCTGTCCCACTATGTTCCATATACTAGTTTTTCATGCTGTCAGCTCAGAGCCCACAATTCGTTACCAATGCATCAGGCATCATGGGGTCACCCTTGTTAACATCCCAGCCAACAAGAAAGAGGCAAATACTCTGCCCTTGGGAGCCTCACTTTTCACTCAGGAAGGGAAGCCTTCTGTAACCTTCCCCCGGCATCTTATGGCGACATTGAATCTCATGTCCATCCCTAGGCCAATTTCTAGTAAAACAAAAACAAATTTTGGCCAATCATGAATCACTTTTAGAATGAACTCTCTGCCCAACATCTTCCGGGGGCAAGACGTGGACAAATGGCTATTGGACCAGTGAAGAGCACCATCCCTCAGTCTAACTCAAACCCCACATCTCATCCTCCCTCCCATTCTCCAAAACATCTTATCATCACACGGAATTTCTTTGGACTTTATAAAAACTGTAAAATACCTACATACCATCTGGGATATTACATTCCAAATTGGATTTTTTGTGTCTTTCTAGGCATTTCTCTGTTATTTTTCATTCTTCTAATGTTCCATGTATGTCATTTTTCATTCTTCTGACAGTATCTGTCTACTATGCTTATATCTCTGAGCCTTCTCACCCATCACCTTCTGTGCCTGAACCATTTTGCAATGGTGCATCAACTCATCCACTTTTATTTCACTAAAAATTTTAAAACTCAAGTGAGTCTTCATGTAATTCCCTCGCTGAGGGTGATATTCTTGAAGCCATGGCTCCAGGCTCCAGGACCAGAGTCAGGAATGACAAAGGCACACTCCAGGGCAACTTCCCTCACCAGCAACAGGGTAAGGCAGAGGCCAGAGATGAGGACTCTGTGGGCTCATGTGACTGGGTTGCCATGACTGCGAGCCCCTTGGTAACAAGTGTCCCTTCTTCATTTATCTTCCACAAGCCACCATCAGATGCATTTAACTGAGGGGAGGAGGGCAATTTCCTTTGAAGGAAGAGTTCCTTTCCTGCCTGACCATCAGGTCATCACCCCTCTCTCTCTGCCCACCTCTTTCCACCCCTATGCAGGGCCCAACCTAAGGCACAGTGCGCTTAACCAGCTCCCCTGCTCTACTCTGACCTATTGTCTGACCCTCATGAGACATTATAAGGAATCTGCTGATTCTCTAAGAAGAGAAAAAAAAAGAAAGTTAGATGTGCCCAGCTTGACCGAGAAGGGAGATCCATTGTGTGGGAAGCACTGGGATCTTGAAGCCCTGCAAATGCTCCCTATAATCAATGATCCCACAAGCAAGGTTGCCTCACCTGGGCCAGTCAGTGGAGGAGGGGGGCTCCACATCCCCCCAGGGCAGAGTGTGGCCACCTCCACTTTCCTCTTGACCTCCTGCGCTCCGGCTGAGGTCAGGTTGCAACACGTAAGCCTTTTCCAAAGAGACAAGAAAAAGGAAATAAACAGAAATGATTGCAATTTAGCTTCCTGGGGTCCACTTCCAGCCTGGCTCTAGCTCACCTCTGTACATCAGAAGCCATTTGCAATGGAGTGATCAAGGTGGCTCTTTGGGGTGCCAATAGCTGAAAGCAACCCAAGTCTGTAAAGTAGTTCATTTTAAGCAGGGGTGATTTTGCCCTGCAGGGGACCTGTGGCAGTGCCTAGAGATGTTATCTTTTGTCACAGCTGGGAAAAGTGCTCCTGGAACATGGCAGGTAGAGGCTAGGTTGTTGCTAAATATTTAGCACAGCAAGGAATTAGTTTTCCCAAGTGCCCATAAGATTGTAGTTAAGAAACCTTGTCTTAGTGGATAGGCTCAAAGTACATTATATGCATATAGCACTGTAACAATAATAAATGCACTATGATATTTGTTATAGTGAAACCTCATTACTTTGTACAACTAATACATGTTGACAATTATAATTTTTAAAAAGTGAATCCTGCACTAGAAGGAAACACTTAGCCACCTCTGAAGGGAAAAGGCAGCCTAGTTCTGCCACTATTAGCTCCTCACCTGCCTGAAGACTTTAGAAGGGAAGGAGAAAAGATGCAAAGGACTGAGTATTGGAGCCACTGGCAATGTCTGCAGCTTAAGGGAGGAGAGGGGGAGAGATCCACCCCACTGTGAGCCTGGGTAAAAGGAAACTTAAAGAAAACCACTCCAATAGCTTGATATAGGTCCACCAGACTTTAGAAAAAACAGGAACTGGTGTCTGGCTCTTACAGGGCGCCAATTTAAAACACAGGAGCCTAACTAGAGCTAGCAAAGCCCAGAGAGGCTGACAAGAAGGAAGTTATACATGGACCAGCCACATGAAAGACCCAGTCTGCAGTTATCATTAAAAAAAAATAGCAAGACCTTACCTTACCTAAAAGGACCCTTTGGTGGTCCTATCCACAGAGGACCAGGGCTAGACCCTAATGTGTCTCCTCTCTGTCTGCACCCCCATCCAGTGCCTGGCTCCCAAAGCAGCAGCTGGTAGGCCTGAGAGGAATGAGCCCCTTTCTGAGGGCTTCTGAGTAGCAAGGGGAAAGGGCCCAAGCTGCAGAGGCCAGGGTAAGAAGAAAATGTCACAGCTTGAAATTTCACTAAATTTGAAATTTCCAGTGTGATCGACCAGACTAGGACTGTGGTTATCTGAGAATAATTAGTAAGGAATGTAAAATGGCACAGCCACTGTTGAAAATAGCATGACTTTTCACCAAAAAAAGTATTTAAAATAAAATTATGTGATCCAGCAATTCCACTTCTGGGAATATATTCAAAATAATTGAAAGCAAGAATTCAAACATACATGTGTATACCTGTGTTTATAGCACTATTATTCACAATAACTAAGTGGTAGAAACAACTCAAGTGTTCATAAACCCATCAAAGGATAAAGAAAGTATGGCCAGGCAATGTAATATTATATAGACCTGCAAAGGAAAGAATTTCTGACATGCTACAAGATGGATGAAACTTGAGGACAGTTAAGCTAAGTGAAATATATACCAGTCATAAAATGACAAACGCTGTATGATTCCACTGACATGGGATACATAGAGTAGTTAGATTCATCAATACAGAAAGAAATGGCGTTTTTCAGGGGCCAAAATGTTGTCAGGGGCATGGGGAATTATTTAATGGAACAGGATTTCAGAGGGGAGTGATGAAACAGTTTTGAAGATGATGATGATGATTCCAAAACAGTGTAAATGTACTAAGTGCCACTGAATGGCATATATTAAAGCATATAGTTAAATAGTCACTTTTATATTGTGCAGTTTTACGATTTTAAAAAGTTGGAAACTGAATATACATCATAAATATATATATATATATATATATATATATATATATATATATAGTCTGTAAAGTTGAGTGATCTGATCAAGATTTCTTCCAAAGGGCAGGAAAGGTGAGACCATACATTAAGTTTAATGGGATTGGAAGGGGAAAAAAAGTGAAGTCAATTTCTACCTGCTTTTTGGGATGTCTCCACTTGTTAATAAGTCGGTTCCTCCTCTTAAACTCCTGGCACTAAACAACATCCCAGACTCCTTTCTGCTAATCCCCAGCCTACCTCTGTGCTCTAATGCATGACCAGGACTTACATGTCCTCTTTGAATACTTGTCACTCAGAGAGTCACACTAAGGGGGAAAAAATCATATTTCTTTTCTCAGGCTGAGGCCTTGCTCTCTGGATTCAGCAGGACGGCTGTTTTCTATATCACCTAGCAGAATCGTTATACGAATCCGTACAGTGGTGCATGCACCATAGTGATGTCCCAGCTTTCTCATATAGATTGACATAAAGAAAAATCTATTATTATTATTACATTGGTGCAGAGTTCTATGAGCGTTAACACATTCAGTTGCTTTACTTTTGAAGTCACAACACTACTGGAAGCCTTGTACTGGAATCCTTATAAGCAAGAAGAGTTCCCAGCTCACTGTGAGAAGTGAAAACCAGAAGCTCCACCTCACTCCTACAATTTTGGTGCTAGCACTTCCCGCCCAGCCCTACCCCGACCCACCCCTCAGCCCCAGGACATTCAGGCTCAAAAAATGGTTCACCTACTGTGTGAGTCAGCCTTCCATTACTAGGAAGAAAAAAATAAAAAAACCTAAAACTTACCAATTTGTAAAAAGAAAAGATTTATTTTGGCTCACAGTTTCAGAGGCATTAGCCCAAGACTGGCTGGCCGGTTGTTCTGGACTTGTAACAGCACACCATGATGGAAGCAGCTGGTGGAGCAAAATCACTCACTTTGCAGCTGGAAAAGAGAGAAAGAGCAGCAAGAGAAAGTCCACCAGCTCCCAGCAGAGCCGAGCCTTTAACGCAGGAGCCCTTGCGGGACAGTCCTGACCCATGCCTGGTCACCTCCTGGGCCTGATCTGCTGTTCCACAATGGGGGCTGCAGCCCAGACAAGAGGGGCCACAGGGAGGACACAGTTCCCTGGGAGCCAGCAAGGGTTCTGGAGCCCTTTTCCTCCCTTCCCATATTGGCATAAAAATTTATAAGAGTGACTTTTTGTAGGCACAGCTTAGAAGAGTCAAGCTTTATGCATTTAAAAATGAAAGTTTAATGAATTTTTAATTTTCTTTGGTTCTAGAAATGAATGGCCTACAGAAATACTGCATGACAGGGATGAACAATCTGACAGCTGGGAGCCAGTGGCAGCTAGAAAAAAAGAACTTTGACCCTGTTTGAAATCCTGGCTCTGTATTTGCTACCAGGGCCTTATCCTTGAAACCTTTGCACTTTGTGTTTTTCTTCTGTCAAGCAGGCCTATGGTTGGATGGGGATTCGTGCATTAAAGCACTTGCACAGAGTAGGTTTTCCCTAAGTGGCAACCTTCTGTGCATGTAGATATGACCTACAGGGCAGCCCATGGAATTATAACAAATAGGACTTTTCTCTAATTCTGCCTAGGCTCTTAGTGCAGAAAAATATTATAAGACTCTGTCTCTACAGCCAGACTAATGGACATGTCACAGTACTTCCCATGGCTACATGTTCTGTTAAGACTCTTTCAGTGACAAGAACAAGAAACCAGGTAAATATACCTCAAATCTTAGGGCATTTATTATTTCACATCACAAAACCACAGGTTGAGCTGTAATTTACAGCATTAATCAGTGACTGGACCTAGATGTACATAATCAAGGACCCAAATGTTTCCTTCTTTTTGCTGTCTCATTCTCACAATGGCTTTTGTCTCCATACTTAATTATCTCCAGGTTACTGGATGGCTGCAATAACTCCAGGCATTTTATCTTCATATAACAGTGGTGCAAAGGTGGAAAATGAAGAGTTTCTCTAGTTTTTTAAAGCAGAAATTTCTTTCACAGAAGGTCACTGCTTGGCAGTATTCCTTTCATATCTAATTGGCCACAAAGTTATCAACTGCCCACGCTTAACCAATCACTGGCAAAGGAAGTGAGGTCAGCAGGAATGGTTTGGACCAATCAAGATTCACCTCAGGAGTGAGGTGGGAACTCTTCCTTGAGTTGAAGGACACCAGAGTATGAGTAGACAATTGTGCCAATAAGTTATTTTTCTGGGTCTCTTCTCCCCATGTTTCTGTCACACGTTGGCCAGATAGGCATTTCAACAGTGACTTAATGGTTTTTATTAAAGTGATGTATGCTTATTTTTTAAATGAGTAATTTAAAAGGTACAAAAGACAGCAAATCATCATAAATCTCACTCTCAGAACTAACCAATGTTAACATTTGGTCTATATCACTGATGACATCTCAATGTATATGTCATGGATACAGAAATTGAGAGGTGTAGGGCTGGGTAGCTCAGCGGAGTAAGCCCTGCCTGGCAAGCACAAGGTCATCAGTTTGATCCCTGGAATAAAAAGAAACAAACAAAAAAATTGAGAGCTATTTAAAAAATTTAATAAATACAACATAATATTTGTGCTCTGAATTATTAAAAGTATTCAATTTTATTTTATTTTAATCCAGAAAAATAATTTGAAGTGAAAGTTAAGAGTATCACTGAATTGTAGATAAATATTTCTTTTGTATGTATGTATGTGAGACATAAAATTTTATTAAAAAAAAACTATGTGATGCATAAAATATTTTTTTAATAAAATCTAGAGAATTTAGAATAACATCACAATAGAAGTACTCGGGAGGCTTTTAGAAATCACCAGGCTCCCCCAGCAGAGACCGGGCCCTTCCTACTCCAAGTTTCCTTTCTGACTGCAGCTCTGATGCTGCGTGGCAGTTATGCTGCTGGAAGCCTGGACCCTGCGTAAAGGACGAACTGAGGCTCATAACCTGACAGCAGTGCTTTTATCAGCTGAACAATTCTGTACATCAAGAAACATGTAGCAATGTCTCAAGACATTTTGCCACACTGGTGGCAGGAAGAGGGGAAGCTAGCATCACTGGCATGTAATAGGTAGGGCGGAAATGCTCAGAAACATACCAAAAGGTTCAGAACAGCCCCTACGACAAACTTATTTGGCTTAAGATGTCAACAGTGCCAAAGATAAAAAGCTTTGTTTTGAGGCCACTCTTCATGTGTGCTTGTGCATATGTATATGTGTACTTGTATGTGCTTGCCAAGGCTGCAGGGCATTCAGCAGACCTAACAATACATTATCAACCCGAGACACCAGCTTCTGAGAGCCAGACTGGCCCTGCCTGTGCTCTCTCTCCCTCCCTTCTGGAAGAGCTAAGCGCAGTGGGTACCATCTGCATGGTCTTCAGGCTTCTGTTCCTCTAGTTACTTCCTGAGTTTCAGACGGGCTTTGAAAGGTTGAGTGTCAGAGGCAATCAAGCTGTTATTTTTACTTCCTGGCGCAAAAAGAAAAATGAACATAATTCTACAGCACAGTGGAGTAAATTGAGTCACCTGCTCAACAGTGATCAGCTCAAAGGTTATGACCTTTCCAGAGGTTAAGACATCACATGTGCTCCTCTTCTTGCATGTGCATTCCCTGTTTAGGACACATAGGCTTTGACACTGCAGGAAAGATTAGAGTGCTAGAAAAGAAGTTAAAAAAGAATCAGGAATGTTGGTAGTAGTCACAATTACCTGTAGATCCTTGCAGCAACTGCCAAGAAAACCTGACCTTTTCCCCCTTGTATTTTTTTCTTCCTGAAAGTACTTATTAATGTTGCTTCAATTAATTTATAGCCTCATATAATGGAGTGGAATAGCACATAATTGTTAAAGCCTGCAGTGACTGCTAGAACATTTGACATGAAGTTAAAGGATCCTGTAATTTTGGGATGAGCTGTGGTTGTCATTACAAGAAAACATATTTGGACAGAACATAGAATTTTGATTACAAGAGAAGTCTGTGCAGAACACAAAATAAGAAGGTTGGTTTATTTTATAATCACTTTGTCTCACTCAATCAAAACCCCAGGAAACTGAATGAACAAATATCCAAAGTTTATGTATGGCAAGAGCTGAAGGAAAATGACCCTCCTGGATACTTCTTCTCTCCCTTTTGGAACTTTTTTTTTTTTTTTGATGGGTTTGGGCCATTAAGAGGTCTTCCTGTTTGCATTTTCTGGAAAGTAGGTCATTGACTACAGATTTCTCTTCCCACTCTCTAGATCTGAAATGCAGGAAATTATCTGTAGGCAGAGACACAGCCCATATCAGTGAGGATAGAATTCTGAAGGCTTCCCATGGTTCTTCACCAAAGCAAAGGGTTTGCTTCATTTTGTGAAATCCCCTGCAAGGTTAATTCTGGGTGATGTGTATCCAGAGGTTCAGAAAGTCCTTCCTGGCACACTGGTAGAGGGCCCAGGTGAGCTTGCCCACTGTGGCCTCCCTACTGCCTTTCCTCACTTTTGGAGCATCTGGTAGACCTCTGTGTGTAGTCCATCTCCTGCATAGTCATGGTCAATTTCATCCATCCAAGAGTCTGTGAAGCCCAGTTTACAGACACAGTTTTTCCATTGCTTTCCCAGGTTTTCCCTGGCTGGGTTTAGATGATTCAGTCAGACTGGTGGTGTTATCAAAGATAACTTGGTACTTACAAGCTGACTCCTCTTCCAAGTTTGTGCATGTATTGTCTAGTTATGAATTCATTCCATTGATTTACATATAATTACAGTTTCCAATCCAGATGCCAGTGCTGTGGCTTATGCTGCATTTCAAAAGTTCATCTGTTGGTGGCAAGGAGTAGTATGGAAGGGTCAGTGTGCTTCCTGCTAGGTTGGTCTGAGGCACTGGAGTTTTATACAGATTGGGCATTTGGCTTGGATTTAGTCCATACCAAATTCCTGCACCTGATGCTCCTGGATCCAATGGTCTTGTTCCAAGTCCATGTAGATTATAGACTTTATTGTTCCAGTGCCGTACGGGGGATTGGCTGGTGAGCCCTGCTGGCTGGTGTCCTGCATTACTATGACTAGTTGCACTGGGATAAGCAGGACCTTTTACCCTTGTGTTCTGAGCACTCTCATAAGGTCTTGGCTGTGCAGAGGGGTCCTGAGAGACCCGTCGTCTCCTCTCCTCCTCTATGTTATAAGCCACACTCTGTCTGGGCTGCTAGTTCATCTGCTTGTCCATGAGGCTGCCAAAACATGACAGTTGGCTTCCTCCTGGAATTTACCCTGAAGAATGGATGCATGCTCATCTTGTTGGTGTTCCAGGGAGGCAGAAACCAAGGACTCCTCCACTGGTCCCATCTCCAGGCCCCAGGAACTGTGCAGAGCACCAGACTGCTCTTGAATTTCACTTGCTTAGAGATTCTGCCACACAATCAAGTTGGAAAGACTGTGTTCTCCTTAAAACATCATTCTTTAAACTCTTCACATCTTCTACAAATTCTTCAAATTGGCATACATACATACAAAAGACTTAAATTGGCCAGGGGTTTAGCTCAATGGCATAAGCACATGCCTGGTAAACATGAGGTCATGAATTCTATCCCCGGTACCATAAAAAAATTAAATTAAATTAAAAATTAAAAAAGAAAGAAAGGAAAAAGGCTTAAATTGCTCTTCAATACCAGGAAATGTTGGTGAACTTCCGGGTTTTCCTCCCAGCAGAGCTCTAGGAGAAGAATGGTCTTGAGGTAGAGCTAGACGATCTCGGCCAGCACCGGCCTGTTCCAGGCTCTGACGCATATCAAGAGCATCTCCCTGCAGATGGTATTCTCATACAGCTTTTTATTTACAAATACTGTCTGAAAAACTACACCAAAGCTATACACATCTGACCTCTCCGTGGGCCTGGCATGGATGTCATGAGGTGCAGGGCTGGATAACTCAGGGTTTTTCTCAAGGATGTTTTGCTTAGGGATGCTCTCAACTTCCTCTGTTCATTGTGTTCCTAACCAATTTGCTCTGCATCATAAAGGAAGCAATGCCATGGTCGGCTATCTTAATGTAAAAGGTGTTATCAGCGAGCAGGTTTTCAGGCCTAGGTCCTTGTGTACATAGGACACAGCTTCTCCACAGAAGCAGCACATTTCTTGAAGAGTCTCTGCAATTACCTCTCCTCTTACAGACAGTGGGATACAGATCCAGGCTTTGAGTATGGGCATATGGTTGCCTTTCTCTTCATCCTCCTCCATCACCAGGGAGCAGTTCCAGTCCTCCACAGTGGCACCCAGCAGCCTCTCCATGTGGCTGTGGCTCAGTCTGTATCTCACCTTCCCCTCTCCAGTCTGGTGTGAGGGAGGATGGGACGAGCCCAGCAGCTGACCCAGGCCAGTGCTGTGACCTCCCAGACCTGCCCTGCAGCATGATGCATGGATCCCACAGACACCAACCATGGAGGTCCTTCTGCTGCTGTGTGACGTAGTAGCCCAGGTAACTGATTGCACTTGGCCAGGACAGGGACTATGGCTCGGCTCCTGCTCCTGTTCCTGCCTGTGAGGGGCAATAATTATCTCTTGAGGTACATCCATTTACCTAAAAATGGCTCAAGTTTATCCTTCTTTATGGCAGAGTAGTATCCCATTATATACAAATACTGTATTTTTTTGGTCCATTTATCTTTTGATAGGCATATGGGCTGTTTCTAAGAGTTACCTATTATAAATTGTGCTGCTACAAACATGAGTATGAATATATCTCTGTGGTATGATGCTTTTACTGTAACTTTTTCAAGAAGATACCTGTAAGGGGAATAGCTGGATCAGATGGAAACTCTAGTTTCTGTGGTTGGAGCAAACTCCATACTGATTTCTATAGTGGTTCTACCAATTTACACTCCCAGCAGCAATGCAGAAAGATTCTTTTTTCCCCACAGCCCTGTCAGTATTTGTTAATGGTTGATCTCTTGATGATAGCCATTCTTTCTGGAGTAAGATGGAATATCAGTGTTGTTTTAATTTGCATTTCTTGAATGACCAGAGTGATGTTGAATATTTTTGCCATATATTGATTTACCACCTTTAGTTCTTTGAGAGGTATCTATTCATTTCAGATGCCCATTTTTGGATTGGGTCTTTAAATTTTGGACAGAGTGGTCTGAGTATTTTTGGTCTTTATATATTCTTATGTTAGTCCTTTGTCTGAGGAGTAGCTGATAAAAATCTGCAGGTAAATGGATATTCCTCAAGTCTATAATTTTAAGTGAAATAAACCAAACACAGAAGTTTAAAAATATCATACTGATTGTCTTGCATGAGAAACCCAAAGGGTAAATAAGGAGCAAAATGGAAAATAGATATTGAGAGGCAGGAAGAAAATATTCAAATAGGAAGGGAAAAAGGAAGGATAAAGGAAGGAAATAAGGATTAAGAAAAAAGAATGGAAGGGAAAAATGGAAACAAAGCTTTTGTATATAGGGAGGGGAGGAAGGGTCGAGGGAGGGATGAGAAAAGAAGTATTAATATATATTATGTACAGGTGCAAACTTCCTGTGAAGAATGTGATCATTACATATGGCAATCAGGTACTAATAAAAATATTTTTTAATGTTGGAATTAAAATAGAGGGATTTCTTGCCTACAGATAGAGTGTCCTCTAAAACATTTGGTTTATTTTTTTAAGGAAAGTAAAATATTTCAGAATTTGGAGTGATTTTATTTTTTGAATACAGGTTTAGCAAGGATTTAAAAAGGGTCAGCCTCCTCTCATCCTAGATTTCTGGTGGTGACATTATGTATATTGTTTCAAGGTTTGTGATATTTGCACCCTGCTCATTAGTCATACTTCTGAGGCCAGGTATTTTCAACAACTGTCCTTTGCTTTCTTTTGGGGACTTTTGAAAACAAAGTGTCTGAAAGCAACATTCTTTCTAGTAACTTGGGTGCTGTCTAGCCACCTGCAGTCGGACTTCGTTCTGTGCATTTTTATACTATTCCTTTCTCATAGTCTAACCTGTCCTTTGTATTTTGCAAAGGCTAAGTCCCACATCCTTAAGTTGTCTTTACTGTTTGCATTAACTTTTGCACCCAAATTTTTACACTTTTCTAGAAAATCCTTCAAAATGTATCACCTATATCTCTGATTTTATTATTCAATCCTCCACTGTTTGTTGCATACATAATTTCCTCTAGGAAAGCAAAAGTCTCTTTGAACACAGGCAACACATCTTTCTTCTTTCCTAACACAGGACTGAGCACTTAATGTGCACTCAATAGGCAATTGCTCGGTTGAAATAGCTATGCCCAGAGCCATGGAAAAATACAAAAGCAATGGAAGCCAGTATTGAAAAACTCTAAGGACCACAAGTTTCTAATTATAGGTAACAAGTTGCTCTGAAGCTCCTTCACATCCTTTAGTGGAAAAACATGTCTCCTGCCTTCATGGAAGAAGATGATCTAAAAACAAGAAGATAATTGTATCATTTTCTAGGCAATCATGTAAAACAATTCAGATTTTTATTTATTTTTATGCTGAGGATTGAACTCAATTCCTCTACCACTGAGCTACACCCTCAGAGGGGTTCCCAAAAGATTTAAAAATAGGAACACCAGAAGTTATTGATCTGTGGAAGGATTATGCAGTCAGTTTACGAAAACACATGTTATTCACCAACTTGACAAATATTATTGAGCAATTAGTATGTATTAGATTCTGGGGGTACATTGTGGAGCTTCATACATATGATCTCCATCCACAAGAGTTGAAAGGGTGAAAAAGACTGACATTAAACCAATAAACACCCTAATGCAAGAGCAGAATTGCAGTTATTAAAGAGTCAGGATCTGAGAGAGACAAGCAGGCTCAGATCAAAAAAGGTTTTGCTGAGAAAGGGTTTTTTAATATAGGAGCTCCAGAGAGAATTGAATCCCCCTAATTTAAGAGAATTTTTTAAAAAAATCTGTGTGTGTGTGCTGGGTATCAAATTCAGGGCCTCACGCATGCTAAGCACACACTCTACCACTGAGCCTTCTCCCCAGTCCAGGTATAAGGAAATCCCTGCATGCAGATGTGGAGCTAATGTTAATGCAAACAGAAAAGAATGACTTCTCCAAAACATTCAGCAATGCATGGAGGGTAAAGAAGAGAAAGTAACCAGAAGTGGCATGTATTGCTGTGGTATTTGTCAAGAAGACTTGAAGCTTTAATTTCGAAACAGAAACCCAAGTTTGAATACTGCTTTAGTTGGAGAAAAATCAATCTCTCCATTCTTATACTTCAGCTCTGAGTCACTGACTGGTTAACAGGCTTGCAGTAGAAAGGCTGGTTACTTACATTTCAGTTCTTGCAGAACAACTTTTTCCCACAGGCATCTCAAAAGACTTCTCTGTCACTGTTGATTATGATTCTGTGTTTTTATAATATATTTGCAAAATGATTATATTCAATTATGAAATAAGCATTCATAAATTAGTCTAGATTTTTTAAAAAGTAAAAATTTACCTTTTACCTAAGGCTTTGCCTGAAATGTTTTGCAATCCCCAGAAAAACATCTCTAGCTATCTGTTATATTAATTAGATACATACCAGCAATGCATAGTGTGTGTGTGCGCACACGTGTGTGTGTACATGTGCACATGTATGTACTGTTGCAGAGAGATCCTAAATCAACTACTAGATCATGCTTTTTTTCCAAATTGCTTTCTACTAGGGTAGTAAAAACATCAGATTACCAGGTCAAATAAAGTTTAGAAGTAAGTGCTTTCTACATCTCTGTTGCAGAAATACCAACCACAGTATGTGCTTTGGAAGCATGATTTCTCTGCTCAGCACTGGCCAGTAAGGTCTATGTCACCTCTGCTGTGTGTTTGCAAATGCAATTCCATTTCCCCAAAACCATCTCCCTCCAATCAGCACTACTGCTTATGCTTCAGATTGGAGGGAACTGGAACATAGACTCCACCACCACGTGGCTTGTTAAAAATGCAGGTTCTAGGCCTCGTGCAGCTCGGTGGTGGAGTACTTGCCTGGAATGCAGGAATCTTTGAGTTCAGTCCCCAGCACTGATGGCTTGGTTGGGGGTATGGGGTATAAAATAATAATAATAACAAATAAATAAATACATACATACATACCCCTCATTCCAACTCAGGAGAAGGAAGTGGAAGGCAGGGAATGCCTGTCTTTGTGAGGGGCCTCCCGGAGTCACTCCAAAGCATGGGCAAATTGGCAAGCGTTGCTAACACCCGCGTGAAGGGCCACTTTCTCTTGGCATGAGGAAAGAAGAAGAAATAAAACGGAGAAATCATTGTGCAAACTAAAGCACTACCCAAGGTCTGGCAAAGTCAGATTTCGGTGGGCAGCCAGGCTGCCTTGGGGGCGCTTCGGGCAGCCGCGGATGCGAGGGGACTGAAAACGTGGGAAGCAGCAGTGCCCCTTCCACGACAACGCTGGAAAGCACCGGAGGACGCAGCTCTTTAGGAAGGCCTCACGCGGCTCCCAGCTACCGCGCAAGCTTAAGCCTGGCTGCTGCCTACGCGCTCACAATATGAACAGGAAGGATTAGAGTGACCCACGCCCCCCGGCCCGGGGACGCTCCGGTTACCTTGCATCCCGAGCAGCCCGCCCCTTGATGACAAACATCCCAGATTCGGGCGTTCTTTTGTAGTTCATGGGAAAGCGCGGCTAATCCGTGCGAGTCCGCGCGCTCGCCGCGGCTGCATTCAGCTCGGCGCACAATGCGCCCGGCCGGCTCCCCGCTCCCGCTCCCCGATCCCCGCTCCC